>SJYC01095036.1:21-104860 GCA_006408675.1 Madoqua kirkii
AAGAATGTTAGTCATTTAATTATGCAATTATGATAATAAATTAATATCCCAGTGGGTATATTGAGATCTTATTTGATGCCTATATTGTCATGGGGAGGGGGTTTGGAGATGGTGTGGACCCACACAGGCCTTGCTTTTTTGTCTTCCTAATAGTTTGATACCTGGCTTCTTGTTTACCTGAGTAAAAGTCCCCTGACATACACTCTTTGTCCATATGTGTCTTAGCAGGAGGAAATAGACTATCAGCAGTTTTATTTGTTTGGGCTGTTGTTGGTGGCTCAGACAGTATAGAATCTGCCAGCAATGCACGAGATCTGGGTTTGATCTCTGGGTCAGGAAGATTCCATGGAGAAGGAAATGGCAACCCACTCCAATATTCTTGCCTGGAGAATTCCTTGGACAGAGGAGTCTGACAGGCTACAGTCCCTGAGGTCCCAAAGAATGAGACATGGCTGAACTACTAACGCATGCAGTGCTTGAATATCCAGCAACTGAGCAGTTGCAGTGACTGGCTCCTCAGGCTGTCAGGCAAAATAAAGAAGGATGCAGCCACAGCCTCGTACCCAGAAGTTTTGTCTTCAGTCATCTGGTCTCCAAGTACTGTTTTCTTAGTGACAGCTTAGGAATCTCCAAAGTTGAGTTTGGATAACTTACTCAACTTCTCTAAGCCTCACTTTCCTCATCCATAAAATGTGAGTATTAGCAGAACCTAACTTTATAGAGAAAATTTGATGAGGTTTAATACACAGAAACATAGTTCTGACATAAGAAGTCATAAATGCATATTGACTGTTGTTATTGCATTTGTCAGTATTGTTATTAGCAGTTATTATTGCTGGATTGCAGTTTTCTGAATTCTTAGACTGTTGGTTACTCTGGGCCACATTAATAGCCAGAATTCAACATTATTGCAGTTTTACTCTTCAGTCTTCTTTTAAAATTGATTATTTTTCTCTTAGGTATCCTTTTAATCTTTGGCAAAAATTTTATCCTCCCTTAACCTAGAGTCATATTAACTGATTAATTACTCTAACATCAGGTAATTCTATGAATATTTTAAATATTTCATCAAATTGTCATTACTAATGATTTCTGCAGTTTTTCTTACAAAAGCAGTAACCATTATTTTTTCCACATTGACCTTGAAGAACAAAACAAGCTGAAATTTGCTAATGATGAATTCTCCTAAAGATAAACTGAAACTTTTAACTTCAAGTGCAGTTAGTGAATTTTATGTGTGCTAGATGCTTTGGTGGAGCTATCTTTTCTAAGACCCATATCAATTCCATAAAGGAAGGTAGGTAGATTTTGCATATAATTTCCACAGATGAGGAATTAAATTTAAAATATTAATTCAGTTCTTTTCCCACAGCCACGAAATTTATATGTAGAGGAGAAGAATTTCAAGCCCAGGCCTCATTACGTCACATTAAAAACTCTTTTTCAAAATCATGAAGAATCTTTGAGCTTAACTGTTAGATCTGGGTGTGTACTGTATGAGGATGCTGAGTTCAGCTCTGAGAGTGTTCATCAGCTTGATCAAGTAATCACAAGTTGAGAAAATTATAGATATTAGTGCTATCAACGGGAGGAGCAGGCTGTTGGTACAGGTGGTGAATTGGAGGTGGAGACAAAGTGGTCAGAGAAGGACTCTACTCACTTTATGGATGAGAACACTGAGGTCCTGACAGATAGAAAAGACTGGCTGAGTTCACTAAGGCAAGTGATACACCAATACCTGGACCTACATTTGGCCCCCTCAAGATCCAGGCTTTCTTACTCGGTGTCTTTTGAAACTTAAAATTTTTAGGTAGCCTCATAGGTTTCAAAATTCAGTAACTATTTTCTCAGATATATGCAGCACTGTAAACATGTGTATTAAGAAAAGGAAAGAAGGTCTTTTCTCCCCAGAAAAGGCATTAAGAGTAAGTATCATATTTAAGGTACTATATTAAAGTGAATTTTTGTGGTATATTAGTGCATATATTTATATCACTATTCCTATCTGAGGCAGTAAAGAACTCTCTTGTCAATGCAGGAGAGGTAAGAGACCTGGGTTCTCTGAGTTAGGAAGATCCCCTGGAGGAGGCCATGGTAATCCACTCCAGTATTCTTGCCTGGAGAACCGCATGGACCCTGGAGGGCTACAGTCCATGGTGTTGCAAAGAGTGAGACACAACTGAAGTGACTTAGCACACACGTATGCATGCATCTATCTTCTATCTAAAGATACAAAAATATTAGATGTAAAATTGGAGATACTTACCCACAGCCTATTATTAATCTTCTGCCTGGCATCAGGGATGATCTCAAGGGAGAGACTGGGCTTCCCTGGTGGCTCAGACAGTAAAGAATCCACTTGTAACAAGGGTGACCTGGGTTTGATCCCTGGGTTGGGAAGATCCAACCAGGGAGGATCCTGGAGAAGAGTATGGCAACCCACTCCAGTATTGTTGCCTGGAAAATTCCATGGACAGGAGGAGCCTGGCGGGCTACAGTCCATGAGGTAAAAAAGTTAGACAAGGCAGAGTGACTAAGCACATAGCACAAGGCAGAGATCACTAACTATACCCCAAACACCTGAGATACGACCTTCAGGGGAAGTGGTCTTGGGAAAGGATAAAAGGAATCATACAGAACTTTGCAGGGTCTTTCTCTTTTACTGAGATACAGTAGTCAATGCAAAAAGGAGCATGTATTGAGCCCCATCAATTCAGTTCAGTCGCTCAGTCGTGTTCGACTCTTTCTGACCCTGTGGACCGCAGCACACCAGGTCTCCCTGTCCATCACCAACCCCCAGAGTTCACGCAAACTCACGTCCGTTGAGTCAGTGATGCCATCCAGCCATCTCATCCTTTGTCATCCCTCCTCTCCTCCTGCTCCCAATCCCTCCCAGAATCCAAGTTTTTTTCCAATGAGTCAACTCTTCACCTGAGGTGGCCAAAGTACTGGAGTTTCAGCTTTAGCATTATTCCTTCCAAAAAACACCCAAGACTGATCTCCTTCAGAATGAACTGGTTGGATCTTCTTGCAGTCCAAGGGACTCAAGAGTCTTCTCCTAGACAACTCTAATTCATGAGACTGAACCTCACAGTGATGTATGTTCAAATGGAAAGCTATGATGACTGATTCCTTGGGGCCTCTGAGGACTAAATGTTCATGGGTAGAGGGGTGGTTACTCTGCATTGCAAATTGTCCTTGGGGTGAGGAAGAGGAGAGAGGTCTCTGAGTTAAGGAGAGTGTTCTTTACTGATATCACAGTATTAAGCCAATCATGGCCAAGCTTGCAAACGCTAAAACTCCTTTTTACTGATTTTCATTTATGGATTTGAAATTTTTATTTTTGCTTCAGTGTACTTACTAGGTATAAATAATTAGCTGTTATAAGATATTATTCAAATGCATAAAATCATTAATTAGATTTTTGAATACCCTAAGATAATTAGTAGTACCACACTGAGTGGTGATCATTTTAACCAAGGCAAAACTCAACTAAAACAGAGCTTGTTTTTTTGATTCCCACTCCCCGACCTTCAGAAAGATACTTTACGTCATCCAAGAATAAAGAATATTGACTTACAAATGTGTTCTTGTTGCAACTGGAGATTAGCCAAAGATTTTTAATAAAGGATTCTCAGTTGTGATGGAGCTGCTGAGTTCTTATTATTTCCCACTCACTAATATCTCTATAACAACAGCAAATATTCATTATTTTATACATTTGTTCAACAAATATTTATTGAAGAGCTAGCAAATGCCAGGCACAGCCTTAAGTTTTAGAGATACAGAGATTTATCATAGTGTAAAATCTTTCCTAAAAGATCTTATAATCCGGCAGTGAAGGCAAGACAGCCTAGTACAACAAAAATGATAAATTACTGCCTAATAAGACCTACATAATTCTGCACATGTACATATAACTAAAGCTTAGTGAGCATTTATCATTTTCAGGTTATTCATAGCAGCAAGGCCACATAACTGCTGCACCAATTTTATAGGTGGGGAAAATGAGGCAAAGAGAAGCTAAGTGTCTTACTAGAGATCATATAGTTACAAAGAAGACGAACCCAGATTCAAATCTTACCCTTTCATGTTGCTTGACCCTAACAATGATTAGATCATAACAGTTAATTTTTCTGGGATGATGGAAATTAGACTCTATAGGATAGAGAACTAATTATTTGGAATTGAAAAGACAGATGATTTTCAGATGGACTAATGAGGTGATGACTAAGAGGCTACCATAAGGATGTTGCTGCATTTCAGAAATGAGATGGCAGAAATCTGAAGTCAACAGGGTCAGTTAGAGAGGAGAGTAGGTTCTGGTTTCGGAGTGGGTAGACTCTATCACCTGTGGAGAGAGGTTGAGTGTGGGGATAGTGAGGTTAATGTGCAGTGAGTAAGATCCAAGAGAAAGGACTTTAAATGACATGTTTTATATTTGAGAGAGAAGTTGCCTTCAGGGAAAATTGGGACTGTGTAAGGAAGAGCAACAGACCGTTTTTGGGGGTTGAAGGAGGTAGTGGAGGTAAGCAGATAAGAAAGTATATGAAAGTTTAATTTTGAATATATCTTGAATGTTGTCATTGGTTATACAGATTCAGCGCATAGTCATAGATTTAAGGTAACATTCATCAAGGAGTTGTGCGATGGAGTCATATTTGGGAACTATCAAATAACCTAGAGCAGAGTTGAAAATTCTCTGAAATAGTGACCACACTTTGTTGAGGCTTTCCTGTCTTGCAAGTATGGTATTAAATATTTTATGTGCTTATTTTTATTTCAGTTCAGTTCAGTTGCTCAGTTGTGTCCAGCTCTTTGCAACTCCATGGATTGCAGCATGCCAGGCTTCCCTGTCCATTACCAACTCCTGGAGCTTGTACAAACTCCTGTCCATCGAGTTGATGATGCCATCCAATCATTTCATCCTCTGTCATCCCCTTCTCCTCCCGCCTTCAATCTTTCCCGAATCAGGGTCTTTCCCAGTGAGTCAGTACTTCCCATCATGAGGTCAAATTATGAGAGCTTCAGCTTCAGCATCAGTCCTTTCAATGAATATTCAGGACTCTTTTCCTTTAGGATGGGCTGGTTTGGTCTCCTTGCAGTTCAGAGAACTCTCAAGAGTCTTCTCCAACACCACAGCTTAAAAGCAGCAATTCTTTGGCACTCAGCTTTCTTTATAGTCCGACTCTTACATCCATGCATGACTACTGGAAAAACCATAGTTTTGACTAGACTGACCTTTGTTGGCAAAATGTCTCTGCCTCTTAATATGCTATCTAGGCTGGTCATAGATTTTACTTCTAAAAAGCAAGCATCTTTTAATTTTATGGCTGAAGTCACCATCAGCAGTGAATTTGGAGTCCAACAAAATAAAGTCAGTCATTGATTCCACTGTTTCCCCATCTATTCCCCATGAAGTGATGCGACCAGATGCCATGATCTTAGTTTTCTGAGTGCTGAGTTTTAAGCCAACTTTTTCACTCTCCTCTTTCATGTTCATCAAGAGGTTCTTTTGTTTTTCTTCACTTTCTACCATAAGGGTGGTGTCATCTGCATGACTGAGGTTATTGATATTTCTTCCAGCAATCTTGATTCCAGCTTGTGTTTCATCCAGCCTGGCATTTCATATAATGTACTGTACATATAAGTTAAATAAGCAGGGTGACAATATACAGCCTTGACATATTCCTTTACCAATTTTGAACCAGTCTTGTTCCATGTCCACTTTTAACTGTTGCTTCTTGACTTGCATCTGTCTTGACAGATTTCTCAGGACTCAGGCCAGGAGGTATGGTATTCCCATATCTTGAAGAATTTTCCACAGTTTGTTGTGACCACACAATCAAAGGGTTTGGCATAATCAATAAAGCCAAAGTAGATGTTTTTCTGGAACTCTCTTGCTTTTTTGATGATCCAAAAGTTGTTGACATTCTGATCTCTGGTTCCTCTGCTTTTTCTAAAACCAGCTTGCCCATCTAGAAGTTCTCAGTTCATGTACTGTTGAAGCCTGGCTTGGACAATTTTGAGCATTACTTTGCTATCATGTGAAATGAGTGCAATTGTGTAGTAGATTGAATGTTCTTTGGCATTGCCTTTCTTTGGGATTGGAATGAAAACCAATTTCTTTAAGTCCTGTGGCCACTGCCGACTTTTCCAAATTTGCTAGCATTTTAAGTGCAGCACTTTAACAGCATCGTCTTTTAGGATTTGAAATAGCTTAGCTGGAATTTCATCGCCTCCACTAGCTTTGTTAGTAGTGATGCTTCCTAAGGCCCATCCTTGACTTTGAATTTCAGGATATGTGGCTCTAGGTGAGTGATCACATCATCATGGTTATCTGGGTCTTGATCATTTTTATATAGTTCTTCTGTGTATTCTTGCCACCTCTTCTTAATATTTTCTGCTTCTGTTAAGTCCATATCATTTCTGCATTTCTGTTCTTTATTGAGCCCATCTTTGCATGATATGTTCCCTTGGTACCTCTAATTTTCTTGAGGAGATCTCTAGTCTTTCCCATTCTATTGTTTTCCTCTATTTCTTTGCATTGATCACTGAGGAAGGCTTTCTTATCTCTGCTTGCTATTCTTTAGAACTCTGCATTCAAATAGGTACATCTTTCCTTTTCTTCTTTGTGTTTAGCTTCTCTTCTTTTCACAGCTATTTGTAAGGCCTCCTCAGAGAACCATTTTGCCTTTTTGCATTTGTTTTTCTTGGGGATAGCCTTGATCATTGCCTCCTGTACAATATCAGGAACCTCTGTCCGTAGTTCTTCAGGCACTCTGTCTATCAGATCTAATCTCTTGAACTCACTTGTCACTTCCACTGTGTAATTATAGTGGGATTTGAATCAGGTCATACCTGAGTGGTCTGGTGGTTTTCCCTACTTTCTTCAATTTAAGTCTGAATTTTGCAATAAAGAGTTCATGATCTGAGCCACAATCAGCTCCAGGTCTTGTTTTGCTAACTTTATAGAGCTTCTCCATCTTCAGCTGCAAAGAATATAATCAACTTGATTTTGATATTTATATCTGCTGATGTCCATGTGTAGAGTTGTCTCTTGTGTTGTTGAAAGAGGGCATTTGCTATGACAAGTGTGTTCTCTTGGCAAAACTCTGTTAGCCTTTTCCCTGCTTCATTTTGTACTCCAAGGTCAAACTTTCCTGTTATTCCACGTATCTCTTGACTTTCTACTTTTGCATTCCAGTCCTCTATAATGAAAAGGACATGTTTTTTGGGTGTTAGTTCTAGAAGGTCTTGTAGGTTATCATAGAACCATTAAACTTCAGCTTCTTCAGCATTAGTGGTTGGGGCATAGACTTTAATTACTGTGATATTGAATGGTTTGCCTTGGATAAGAACGAGATTGTTTTTATTTCATCCATATAATAAGTCCATATTGTACATCCTGATGTAGTTACAGATAAAATTTAAGTGTTTAAGAGTGGATATTAGAGAGACTGAATGTGGTGAAAGGAAAAGAGATACATAATTAAACATGGAAATACTAAAGACCTATGCATGCTTGCTAAGTTATTTCAGTTGTGTCAGCTCTTTGCAACCCATGGACTGTAGCCACCAGGCTCCTCTGTTCAAGGGATTCTCCAGGCAAGAACACTGGAGTGGGTTGCCGTGCCCTCCTCCAGGGGATCTTCCTGACCCAGGGATGGAACTAGCGTCTCTTATATTTCTTGCCTTGGCAGGCAGGCCACCAGCACACCATTCAGATGCTGTTGGACTCGTGCCTTTTTCCCCAGATGACCTGCAGGAATACAAGCTACCAAGAGTATGTGCTCCTTTTCAAGCATTATATGCTCAGATGCTTGGTAACTGTGTTTCATTTCATTTCATTTTCTATCAATCCGATACTAAGAACACAATTACTTTTATTTCTTTTTAATTTGAAGGAGGAAATGGTAACCCACTCCCGTATGTTTTCTTAGCAACAATACTGAAGTGGGTTACTGTTTCCTCCTCCAGGGGATCTTTCCAATCCAGGGATCAAACCCATGTCTCCTGCAGCTCCTGTGTTGCAGGTGGATTCTTTACTGCTGAGCCTCCAGGGAAGCCCATATTAAAGACTGGTGGTCAAGCAAGAGGCTTAAATGGAGTGATGAGAGAAAGGAAAAAGCATGAAAACTTGTGTTAAAGGGGAGAAGTAGAGAGCATGAGTTGAGTGTCCTGCACTACAGAAGAGCAAGTAACACAGGCACTACAGGGGGTGGTTGTATGTCGCAACTGCAGCTGGGTGGAGACTCTGCCAACATGTATGTACTACATACATCAGGCCATAGTAGATTAAGGAGTAAACAAAAGCAAAGACATTGTGCTCAATTTGTTTAAGAAAAGTCTGGTTGAGAAGATAACGGGAAGAGTCAGTGGAATAGTAAGGTCAAGGGGGAATTTTCCAAGCCTAGGGAGGATTGAGCCTGTTTATAGCATATGAGACAGGAGCCAGTGGGAGAAGAAGTGGTGATAATTGGTGGAGAAATGTTGGAGGGGAGAGGAAAAAGTAGAAGATAGCGGAAATTTGCAGTGAGAAGGCGAGAGGAGAGTGATCTAAAATTAAAAGATGGAATTTTTCCTGAGGATGAAAATGTTGAGGCTTTTCTTTTCTTCTTAGTTTTATTGGAGTAACTATACTCCAATATACAGTGTGGTGGTAGTTTCAGATGTATAGCATAGTGATTCAGTTATACAGATACATATGTTCCTTCTTTGTCAGCTTCTTTTTCCATATAGATTATTATAATGTGTATGTTAAGTCACTTCAGTTGTGTCTAATTCTGCGAAGCCATGGTCTGTAGCCCACCAGGTTTCTCTGTTCATGGGGTTCTCCAGGCAAGAATACTTGCATTTCCTTGCATTGTAGGGGGTTGCCTTTCCTTCTCCAGGGGATCTTCCCAACCCAGGGAATGAACACATGCCTCTTACATCTGTACTGGCAGGTGGGTTCTTTACCACTAGCATCACCTGGGAAACCCACCTGGAAAGACTCACTGCATAGTGATTCAGTTACACATACACATATGTTCATTCTTTTCCAGATTCTTTTCCCATATAGATTATTACAGAATATTGAGTATTGTTCCCTGTGCTATAATAGTAGGTCTTTGTTCCTTGTGCCATAGTAGTGTGGTGGATCAGACAGTAAAGAATCTGCCTGCAGTGTGGGTAGACCTGGGTTTGAACCCTGGATTGGGAAGATCCCCTGGAGGAGGGCAAGGCCACCTCCTCCAGTATTCTTGCTTGGAAAATCCCCATGGATAGAAGGAGTCTGGCTGGCTACAGTCCATGAGATCATAAATAGCTGGACACAACTGAGAAACTAAGCCCAGCACAGCACAGTGTGTGAATGTCAATCCCAAGCTCCCAATTTATCACCACACTGTATAGAACCAAGTCAGTGTGTGGTTAGATAACATCCCGATTCAATGAGCATGAGTGTGAGCAAACTCTGGAAGATAGTGAAGGACAGGGAATCTTGGCATGCTATAGTCCATGGGTTCACAAACAGTTGGACATGACTTAGCAACTGAATAAGAGGAAAATGTGTGGAAGTAGCAGCTGGAATCTCACCTTTAAAAAAGTTTGTGCTGTTTTGTGTGGTTATAAACCAAGGGACCATACGGCTCTAGGCTTCCTCTGTACAGATGAGAAAATGTAGCCTTAGGAAGGCAGCTCCAGTCAGATTTGAATTTTTATCTCCTGCCCTCCCTTGTTCTCTGCTTTCCTCCTTTCCCTGCTTTTTCACCTTTTTTTCCTTCTCCTTCCCTCCTTTCCTTCTTTCTTTCCTTCCTTCCCCATTATTCCTTTATTCCTAACTTAGTATATTAATAAAAATTTTTAAGGTGCTTGACATCATTATGTCCTCTATCTCTATTTAAACAATATGTTGAATAACATTTTCTACTGTTAAAAAATAAAATTCAAAGAAATAAATCTGAAGATTTAGTTGACTTTATTCAATGATTCATGATTTGGGCAGCAGCCCCTCAACCCCTCTAGCAAGGGTGCTAAGGGGTTGTACAAAATGGAAGGTTATTATAGAAAGGAGAGTGGAGCAAGGGAGTTTCTAACAAGGAAAACGAAAGGGTTAATTCAGTCCAGGTTATCTTCTTTTGGAAAAAAGAAATAGCAGGGTTCTTTGTCATGCAGATTGCCTCACTGGTTATCAGTTCAGTTCAGTCGTTTAGTCCTGTCCAACTCTTTAGGACCCCATGAATCTCAGCATGCCAGGCCTCCCTGTCCATCACCAACTCCGGGAGTTCACCCAAACTCATGTCCATCGAGTTGGTGATGCCATCCAGCCATCTCATCTTCTGTTGTCCCCTTCTCCTCCTGCCCCCAGGCCCTCCCAGCATCAGAGTCTTTTCCAATGAGTCAACTCTTTGCATGAGGTGGCCAAAGTACTGGAGTTTCAGCTTTAGTATTATTCCTTTCAAAGAAATCCCAGGGCTGATCTCCTTTAGAATGGACTGGTTGGATCTCTTAGTAGTCCAAGGGACTCTCAAGAGTCTTCTCCAATACCACAGTTAACAGCATCAATTCTTGGGTGCTCAGCTTTCTTCACAGTCCAACTCTCACATTCATACATGACCATTGGAAAAACCATAGCCTTGACTAGATGGACCTTTGTTGGCAAAGTAATGTCTCTGCTTTTCAATATGCAATTTAGGTTGGTCATAACTTTTCTTCCAAGGAGTAAGCATCTTTTAATTTTAATACTTCACTGGTATAGAGGTATGCTAAGTCCTTGTGACCCTATTCACTGTAGCCCACCAGGTTCTTCTGTCCATAGAATTCTCCAGGTAAACACTGGAGTGGATTGCCATTTCCTTCTCCAAGAGATCTTCCTGACCTAGGGATCGAACCTGTCTCTTTATGTCTTCTGCGCTGACAGGTGGGTTCTTTACTGGAGTTGGTTAGAAAAGTCCAGATTGGCTATTTTAAAGGTCACATTTCTGGGAAGGGTTGAACCTGAAGTTAAGTATTGGTTTGCTGCCATGGGGGCAAATGTCACCATTTGGTGTTTGTTATTTCTTCTTAACACTCCTGAAAATATGCACACGTTTTCTCCAGGGTAAAGGAGAACATCACTTCAAATTCTATGTTGCTTTGAATTTTTTTAAATGGTGAATTTAACTCAGGCTACATAACTGACATCTCTAAGTGGGCTTCCCTGCTGACTCAATCTGATTTCAATGCAGGGGACACAGCTTCTATCCCTGGAAGGGGAAGATCCCCTGGAGAAGGAAATGGCAACCCACTCCATATTCTTGCCTGGAAAATCCCATGGACAGAGGAACCTGGCTGCTTACATCTTTAAGTAGAGACTGAATAAAGAGATGGTATATATTGGAGCTTGTGAAAACTGCATATATTCACACCCACCTTAGTTTTTTTCATTTTTTGTATTAGAAAAAAAATAGGTGTTGGTCTAATTGAGAGAATATTAAGAAGAAAACATACATGACAATAGTGTCCAGGACATCTTGGTGATTTAATATCCCCTATAGCAAGTGCCATGATTTTATTTAACCTTCCCTTCTATCACAAAGACTTTCTAATGAGTATATTAATTTATTAATTATTTCTTATGATTCCTCCTCCTCTTCCACCCTCACTCCCACTCCATAAAGAGCTTTGTGATCTTTTGGTGACAGCATCACCCAGTGAAATAACAGAATATATGGAAATCAAGGTTATTTTATTTTCTATTTGAAGAATTGGCAGTACCCTGGTTGATATAATCCAGGTATCTTATTCCCTGTGGACTTTGTAGAAGAAACATCAATTTACTTTCTAACTGAATAGATTGACAATTTCTTCTTTTATTTTGTGTCTTGAATTGATTACTTTTATTGAATTGACTGGCTCACCCATCAGTTGAGATTTTGTTAGTAAAACAAGAATTGGCTATATACATATTAAACTAATTTATTCAGGGAACAAAGTAATTTCTTTGAGCAAAAAAGAGTTCTGTTAAATAGCAGTTTCTAAAACCTCTTCCAAAACAGAGAGACCCCCTTAGGAGGAAAAGTTGCTAGAATAGAATTTTCATCTCTCTATTTTGGGTTATAAAAGTGAAAAAAAAAAAGATCCTATAGCTTGTGTTGCATAACAAATGAGGCTTATGTAACCCGAGTGTTCTCTGGCTTGACCAACTTATGACTATCCCACATCATCAACAGTAACTCTAAATATCCAAGTTTCCAAGGCATCATCCTATGTGCTTGAATGACAGAAATTAGCATTCTCAACTTGTCCTCTAGCTATTTTGAAGAGTTCCACAGATAGCAGTCACATGGGTGCCCAGAAATAAGTCTCCACATTATTCTACTTCAGCCCCCAGACATGCTGCCACGATGCTGGCTCTGCCCATGGTGGCTGTTGTGGTATCACCATTCTCCAGGCACAGCGGTCCTTCACTGGTGAATGCTCTTGTCAATACCATTATAATCTTCAGAAAGAGATCCAGCTCCCTCTTTTTGGTGACTAATCGCAAACCTAGGAGAGATGGATTTGCAATTCTACCCAGAAACACAAAGTCCAAGCACTAGCTTTTAACTTGACTCTACTTAGTGTTCAGAATCATAGAAATAATGTGAAATTTACAGTGTATATATACTACTGTGTGTTGAAACACTGACAAAGTATCAGCACTGCTCCTTTCATCAGGAAACCTCAATCTGCTGATATTTGGTTTTGTCCTTTGGCACTCCCATACATTTTAGACTAAACAGAGTATTATTCTTACCATCTAGGTGATGCATTCTCTCCCAATAGAGCATGAGAGGACCACTGGAAATTCAGACTCCATCAAACTGTGGCCAAGTTCAGGTCCATGGTCAGTACAGTCTCTCCTGCAGTGAACGTGAAGGAAAGACATACACTTACTTCCCCATGGCACCTTCCTTACCTCTTTGCTCTTTCTACCTCAAGCAACTCTTTAAACAGACAATATCTAATTCTGCAGAAATATGCACTAATAGGTATGAATAGAGAACTCAACCATATGTGATAAAGAAGCATTTGTTACATAAGGGAAATGATCAACAGACAGTCAGCTGGCTACCCATCACAGAGTGTGACAGTGTTGGAATGAAATTGTCCCAACGAGTTCCCTTTCTGGAAAGAGACTTTGCTTGGTGTTTAACTAAATAGATTGATTAATTTTTTTTCCAGGAAAAAACAATCTTATGGGGATTGTGAAAGGAAAATCAAAATCGAGTTGATATTGTTTAGAGAGCTCTCAAAAATGGAGCCAGGAGTTCATAAGGAAGTCTGATTTATACATATCTCATTTGGGATGGAATCTGACCTTTTGATTCAAAGAAGTAATCCAGAACCTCTGTCATAACTCAGGATGCTTATAGGATCCTTGCCCTAAAATAATTCATGACAATCATCTATTTTTCAGACTGCTATGTTAAAACAACTTGTGAGTCCTTAAGGATGAATATTTTCTGACTTACATTAGAATCAATCACCATTCTCACCAGCTGACTTTTAACAGCCTCCTGGCATTTTGTTTTTGTGAGTCTCTGGTTCTTTCTCAGAGCATTGTTTCGGGGTTACCGGAATCTGTGTCTCCTGAATTGCATTTCTTTCTTTTTAATTTATTTTAATTAGAGGCTAATTTCTAAAGACCATAAATAAACTCCTTTCTTATAGGCAGCCTGTGGGATCTGAGGCCACCTCCAGGTAGACAGTGACAGAATTGAGTTCAGTTGTAGGATACTGTACTGTCATCTGGTCTGGAGTACGGCTTGATGGTGATATTGGGGAAACTCCCTCCTCCACATATTCTGATCTCTCCAGGGTCAGAACCCCCAAATACATACATGATACATTTTCAACATAAATTCAGTTAAAAACAGGTAGCAAAAGTTAATTTTAAAATATTGGCAATACAACTATTTAGTGTTTCTAAATTAGAGTCAGTTTAGTTCAGTCGCTCAGTCATGATATCCTTCTACATATTAAATAAGCAAAAACTAATACCTTGTTATCTAGATAAGTATATTAGGAGGGGCAATACACATTCTTTTTCTGCTCTTGATTCAGTGAAGAGGGCTTCTCTCTAAGTGCCTCCCTTTCTCCTTTCCTTACTACATCTCCACAATACTATGCATGCTAAGTGACTTCAGTTGTGTCTGACTCTGTGACCCAATAGACTGTAGCTTGTGACTCTGTTGTTCTTGGGTTTCCCAAAGTCTCAAGTGGTAAACAATCTGTGTGCAATGCAGGAGACCTGGGTTCGATCCCTGGGTGGGGAAGATCCCCTGGAGAAGGAAATGGCAACCCACTCCAGTATTCTTGCCTGGAGAATCCCATGGACTGAGGAGCCTGGTGGGTCACAGTCCATGAGGTTGCAAAGAGCTGGACATGACTGAGCAAGCACCCATGCAGATTGCAGCTCTCTGGGCTCCTGTGTCCATGGGCTTCTCCAGGGAAGAATAGTAGAATGTGTTGCCATGCCCTCCTCCCGGGGATGCTTCCAACCCAGGCATCAAACCTGTGTCTCTTATATCTCCTGCACTGGCAACAGGGTTCTTTACCACTAGTGCCGTGTGGAAAGCCCCTATAGCACCACAATCAAGGTTATGCGAAAGCTCAGGTCATGTTGTCGTGCAGTTTATAAATGATCAAGGTGGGCTGGCAGGATTTCTGAAGACCT
Organism: Madoqua kirkii; assembly: GCA_006408675.1. Classification (NCBI taxonomy): domain Eukaryota; kingdom Metazoa; phylum Chordata; class Mammalia; order Artiodactyla; family Bovidae; genus Madoqua; species Madoqua kirkii. The sequence continues at coordinate 14,705 of SJYC01095036.1, forward strand.
GATTTCACATTTCAAATCAATCCAAATCTGTAGATTGTTGTTAATCGAAGTTTAATATTGATGAATATCACTCTGGATCCTAAGATACACAGGGATCATTAAAAGAAAGGCAGTTAATCATAATGCTCTAGGTTTGTTGGTGCTAATTTCAGCTCTTTGATTATCAAATTTCAGATTCGATCAGGAGAATGACTGCTAATGACAGAGAATGCACTGCCCACCTATCAGCTTACTGAGATGGCTTTTTTTTTTTTTTTTTTTACCATTTTGCTTCCTTGTCTCACCTCTTTCACCTTTCTTCATATGAGGTTCAGGAGTTTTATCTTGTCCTGCTTAATAACTGGGAGTCTGGAATCAGGAGAAAAGTCATGCACAGTACATGTTACCCATTAATTCACATTATTATAGGGTATCTATTGTGGCAACATTTACTACATCTGATTTGTAAACTTGAGAAGAATAACTGGATGTTCTTTTTCAGGGCTGTCTTTCTTTCTCCTGGGGTCAATTTGCTTGAAGGAACATGAATCCTGCTACCACACATGCACCACACAGGACCGTTCCAGTTGAGTTTGTCAAAAATAGCTGATTAAGTCTTTCAGATTAAGACTTAGTATTTGCAAACCAACTAGGAAAATAGACTTAAAGCCACATTCTTCAGTCTAGGCTCTCTCAGCAAGAAAAGGGATAGTGAAACCATAGGGCTTCTGGGCACAGAAGTATTTCTGTCCCCTGTTTTCTTGTTTGTAGGGAGCAGACCCCAGCCTCATGACCTTCCCTGAGCTCCAAAGGGCAGATTTGAACAGCTGCTAATCAAGGGAGGAACAGCCAAGAAACCACCTGTTGCTACTGTTGTTCAGTTGCTAAGTTGTATTCAACTCTTTGCCACCCCATGGTCTGTAGCATGCCAGGCTTTCCTGTCCTTCACTATCTCTCAGAGTTTGCTCAAACTCATATTCATTGAGTTGATGATGCCATCTAAGCATCTCATCATCTGCTCTCCCCCTACTCCTTTTGCCTTCAATCTTTCCCGGCATCAGAGTCTTTTCCAATGAGTTGGCTCTTTGCATCAGGTGGCCAAAATGTTGGAGCTTCAGCTTCAGCATCAGTCCTTCCAAGGAATATTCAGGGTTGATTTCCTTTAGGATTGACTGGTTTGATCTTCTTGCTGTCCAAGGGACATTCAGGAGTCTTCTCTAGCACCACAATTCAAAAGCATCAATTCTTAACCACTTGAGGCAACATTAAAGGAACCAGAGAAGCTCAGCGAGGTTACCTGAAAGCAGATTAGAGGAGTGCAGTCCCTGCACATATCCTCATCTTATCAGCAATAATTCACCCTTAAACTGCTGTAAAAAAAATCCTCATCAAACTTCCCTGGGTTGGGACAGGAGGCCACTGTGTCTTCCTTTGCCTGGCAAATCAGTAAAGCTATTCTTTACTACTTCATCCAAAACTCTATCTCTGATATTCCATTCTGCACCATTGCACAGAGGCCAAGCTATTGGCATTGATAGTTTGCTTCCCCAATTTTCCTACTGAAATGTTAAGTTTTATTTTTCAGAACCTGGGCAGGGAGGATAATATGGTTACTTATTAGGCTGTCCTTCAAGATAATATTATGCATAAGATAATGTTAACATAATACAGTGTTGTACGTCTACCTTTGTTCCTAAGACCCACTCTCCATCCTTCACCATGTGGATCATTATTGGAACATTAATATATGTGGTTACTCCAAGGCCTCTAAGAGTCTGGGTGACGTCTACCAATAATGACTACCAACAGACACTTGAGGAAAGAAATAAGATAAATCAAGGTATTTATTCCATAATGAACTTGCATGATTGTGGTCTCCTAACAGTCTATGTACTTGATCAAAAGTTACTGTGCCTCTCAAAGCATTTATCTCTGTGTGTCTCTCTCCTTCTTGTTTCCAGTAATTATTCCTTCTCCTTGTATGTTAAGCATGTTAAGTAAGAATTTGGTTTCTGTCTAGGATTAGTTCAGTATGCCTTGTCATTTTTCTACAGTGATATCTTGGTAAATGCTCCCTTTGTTAATAAACTCCTGTTGGATTATTGTGCTTTGCATGAACCATATTTCCTCTTTGAAAACACACTCACACACACACACACACACACAACAAACACACACACACACATATGGAATAAACTATTAATTCATTTATAGATTCATGTATTAATCAAAAAATGTTTTCTGAGTATCTTTTATGTGTTTGATGCTAGAAGTCTAGAAAAAAGAATAATCTCTGCCTTTGAGGAATTCACAGTCTAGGATAAGAGAAAGCAAGTAATTCAAGCTAAGAAGACAAGTGCTTTAGTGTGAGGATATAAGAAAGTGCTACAGATCTTTCTGGAAATGTTGCTAAATGCTTCACAAAAAAACCACTATTTGAGATGTGTCTTGAGGGAAGAATTAGGAGTTTTCCCTTTGGAGAAGGAGAGGATGGCTAGATAAATAACCTTTATAAGAATATACTACAATTGAGACAGATAGAAAATTCAATGTTTAGGAGCCTTAGCATTTTTATTAGAAGGAAATGGAATAAGGATTAGGTTTGAAAAGTAAACTACAGAAGTATTTAAAGACTCATAGATCCATAATAAAGAATTTCAGTTTTATTTTTTCAGCTTTATTCTCTTGTCAATAGAAAATCATCAAAGATTTTAAATAAGAAGGATGTGATCAAGTTTGATTTTTAGATCTCTACTATTGTGATCATGAGAGTACATCATGAGAAACGCTGGGCTGGATGAAGCACAAGCTGGAATCAAGATTGCCAGGAGAAATATCAATAACTTCAGATATGCAGATGACACACCCTTATGGCAGAAAGTGAAGAGGAGCTAAAAAGCTTCTTGATGAAAGTGAAAGAGGAGAGTGAAAAAGTTGGCTTAAAGCTCAACATTCAGAAAACTAAGATCATGGCATCCAGTCCCATCATTTCATGGGAAATAGAGAGAAAAACAATGGAAACAGTGTCAGACTTTATTTTGGGGGGCTCCAAAATCACTGCAGATGGTGACTGCAGCCATGAAATTAAAAGACGCTTACTCCTTGGAAGGAAAGTTATGACCAACTTAGATAGATAGCATATTGAAAAGCAGAGACGTTACTTTGCCAACATTTTGTTCTATCATCCCTGGGATTCTCAGGCAAGAACATTGGAGTGGGTTGCCATTTCCTTCTCCAATGCGTGAAAGTGAAAAGTGAAAGTGAAGTCCCTCACTCATGTCTTACTCTGTGCGATCCCATGGACTGAAGCCTACCAGGCTCCTCCTTCCATGGGATTTTCCAGGCAAGAGTACTGGAGTGGGGTGCCATTGCCTTCTCTAAAGATCTCAAATAAGGACTAATTTGAAGACAAATGAACTCACATTTGAAAAATAGAGTATATGTAGCTTGTTTCCATGTCCTGGCAATTATAAACAATGCTGCAATGAACACTGGGGTACATGTGTCTCTTTCAATTCTGGTTTCCTCGGTGTGTATGCCCAGCAGTGGAATTGCTGGGTCATAAGGCAGTTCTATTTGCAATTTTTTAAAGAATCTCCACACTGTTTTCCATAATGGCTGTACTAGTTTGCATTCCCACCAACAGTGTAAGAGAGTTCCCTTTTCTCCACATCCTCTCCAGCATTTATTGCTTGTAGACTTTTGGATCGCAGCCATTCTGACTGCTGTGAAATGGTACCTCATTGTGGTCTTGATTTGCATTTCTCTGATAATGAGTGATGTTGAGCATCTTTTCATGTGTTTGTTAGCCATCCGTATGTCTTCTTTGGAGAAATGCCTATCTAGTTCTTTGGCCCATTTTTTGATTGGGTCGTTTATTTTTCTGGAGTTGAGCTGCATAAGTTGCTTGTATATCTTTGAGGTTAGTTGTTTGTCAGTTGCTTCATTTGCTATTGTTTTCTCCCATTCAGAAGGCTGTCTTTTCACCTTACTTATAGTTTCCTTTGTTGTGTAGAAGCTTTTAATTTTGATTAGATCCCATTTGTTTATTTTTGCTTTTATTTCCAGTATACTAGGAGGTGGATCGTAGAGGATCCTGCTGTGATTTCACAGTTTTCCTGTGACTAGAAGCCTCTAAAAGTTAAACAGTGTCTCGTGGGTTCACTATAATTATTAAAACATAACACAGCAAAATCACACTTAAGTAAAATTTTATTAGAAATGCTCTTTTTTATGTCAAATTGACATATTTATTTATTACCTTACAATATTGTGTTGGCTTTGCCATACATCAACATGAATCTGCCACAGGTATACATACACATGTTCCCATCCTGAACCCCTCGTCCCTCCTCCCTCCCCGTACCATCCCTCTTTATTTGTCTGCACCAGGTCTTATTTGAGGCATGTGGGATCTTTAGTTGTGGCCTGCAAACTCTTAGGGCATGTTGGATGTAGTGCCCTGACTAGGGATCAAACCCAGACCCCCTGCATTGGGAGCCTTAGCTACTAGACCACCAGAGAAATCCTGGAAATCCTATCTTAATGAAGTGAGTAGACTTTTTTTTTTTTGATTGGCTTACATATTTTCTCTCATTTTTTGTCTTTTTTTGGCTGCATAGTTTGTGGGATCTTATTTCCATAACCAGGGAACAAACCTGGTCCCTCAGCAGTGAAAGTTTGGAGTCCTAACCACTGGATTACCAGGAATTTTCCTGATTGGCTTACGTTTTTGAGCATAGCTTACTGCTCAGAATGCTGAGCTCAGCACCAGTTTACATTCCAATTTTTCATTTTTATGTGGTAAGAAGCTTGTTCACATTACTAAGTAGAAGTAGAAGAAATTGATACAGCAATATGAATCATTTCTTTGGACTCTTAAATTAATGCCCCAAAGACTCTTGTACTGTCATCACACTGTTATCTGTCATCGTCAATTTGGTTGAAAGGAAAGACTATGAAAACACCCAGTGTTCAAAATAACTTTAAATGTGTGGACTGGGGAGACTTTTCCGAGCAGGCACTGTGGGATCCTGGCTGCAGTAACAGTTTCTGCTTTTTCAATTCATTGTTCAGTGTTGTAAATTGTCCCCTTTGCTTGTCATCCCTGGACATTTTCCATCCTGGGCAACATGCTGTTGTTAACACAGAGATGTAGGCCTTCTTTTATAAGAAAGGGAAAAGCAGTGACTGTGAATGCTGACATGGGAAAGGGGGAACTGTACTCGCAACACAGGCTTGCTCTTGGGAAAAGTGTTTCTAGGAAAACACAATTTTAGAAAAGAGTTCATATGAAACTGAGGACCTGAAAATTGGTCCCTTGGAAAGTCTTTGTGCGCTCTAGTTTGAAGGCCACTGGTATACACGTGCTTTTTCTACTGACTCCTAAAAATCCACCCTAATTGCACCTCTGTCCCCACAGGCCACTGAACGTGCTTTAACAATGGCCATCAACAATATCCACTTTACTAAATTCTAATAAACATCACCTAAGAAATAGTTAAAGCTTCAGGAAAAAAAGATAAAAAGAAATTCTAATGTAGAAGTCTGACCCAAAGTAGCTATTAAAGAATTTACCCTCACAGTGGTCAAATACAGCAAGTGCATTTTATAGCTAAACATTAATAAAGACTAGGATACAGGATACACTAGTTTAGGGACAGGTCTCCTGGTCCAACTGGCTCCAGCCAGGAGAGTCGTGGTGGTGCAAAGCTGCATTTACACACAGCCATGGCTTCAGTCCATTTTCTGAAATAAGCTGTCCTATTAGAGCTTTGGTGAAGCATCTGGCTAGGTATGGACAGCTTCTGAAATGGTAGGAAAAGCTGAGCACTTCAAAGAAACCTTTGGCTCAGCCGTCACCATCTCCCCCACTTCATAGCAGGTACTATCTGACATTCCAAACTTATTTAGAAAGATAAATTTAAAATGCGACGGTAATGCTTGGCAGGACTTACTTTAAAATTTCTCTGGTCCCTAAAGAAACTTCTTCGGGCCATATATAACCAGCTATTGAACACAAGATGCTTTGTACGGTGCGGAGAGTGGAGCTAACATTATAGCGTATGGGGAAAACAGTTTCTGAGCATCCAGAACCACCTCTCTAAGGATTTAGTTTAAAAACTTTGGGCACTGTCTCCAGAGCTTTCAAAAAGTCTCACAAAATGCAGAAACATGACTGGTGCAGCATCCTTTTTGGAGTCAATGTACCTTTCGGTAAGGTTTAATTCTCCATCTCAACCAAACTGGAAAAGCATCTTTTTCTCTGTGAATAATAGATTCCCACCACCCCCGCTCCTCAGTCTTTTCTTTCTGCGCGTCTCTTTCTCTGTCTAATAAGTATATAGTTTACTGTTAAACTCCTGACACGTTTTAAAGTCCTTTATCATCTATTTCTTCTTCAATATAAAGCATCAATTTGAAACACTCGCTTTAGATACTGTTTAGAGAGGCTGTGATGAATACCTGCTGATGTGATTCAGTGGGGTTTTTTGTTTAAGAGCCATGGGAAGAAGTCTGGTTTTGTAGTGGAATTCCTTCTTCCAGTCGGGGACGTTTTCCAACAACAGGTGGCCAGGTGACGCTCACAGCATCCGCAAGGCACAGGTGCAAACGCCTTGTTTTTTTTTTGTGGGAAATGTCCCAGTAGGGCGGGTTTAGGAGCATGCGCAACAGATGTCCCGTTAGGAAACCGCTGAGCACGCGCACGCGACATCGGGATAGGGGAGACTCTTCCGAGCATGCGCTGTCGGGTCCTGGCGCCTGTCGACCGCGACAGAATCGTTGTGTTGGGCCCCCCGTGACCGGATTCTAGACTCCTTGAGTAATGGCTGATGTATTTGTTTTTATGACTGAGTTTTAACATCTGTTTTTCCTTCTTGAATAATTCCCCCTCCCTCCCAATACAAATATATATTGAATGCTCATTGTAGAATATCTAACAATTTACATTCAAAACCCACTAGAAAAATAGGCAAAGAACCGGGGAACAAAGACTTCACAGGAAAATGATTACAAATAGGTCTCAAACATACAAAAAGATGTTTAGCATCAGTTGTAATGAAAAAGTGAAAGTGTCCTCTTTGCGGCCCCATGGACAGTAGCTAGCCAGTCTCCTCTGTCCATGGAATTCTCCAGGCAAGAATACTGGAGTGGGTTGCCATTCCGTTTCTCCAGGGGATCTTTTAGACCCAGGGATCGAACCCGGTCTCGTGCACTGCAGGTGGATTCTTTACCAATGCAGCCACCGGGGAACCTGCACGCAGTTACTGTTATGTACTTATTGGCTTGGCAAACAAGGAAGTGTCTGGAGACATACTCTGCAAGCGGATATGGGGAAACAGGCACTGCCTCAGTGCAGATGGAAGAGGAGAACGTCACAACCCTTAGTGTTTACCAAACTGTAGGTGTATTTAGGCTTTGATTCAACTAAATCCGTCTTTGAGGAATTCTTACTATAGACACACTTGCTTACATATGAAATGATGTATGAGGCTCTTGGTTGTAATTAGGTTGAAAATTACCCAAATAACCATCAGAGGGCTGATTTTTAAAACTGTAATGCATATGGACAGTGGAGCATTATGCAGCTGTGAGAAAGAATGAGGAAGTTCCCTGTACTGATATGGAAAGATCTCCAGGATGTCTTGCTAAGTTGAAACACTCTTGTACTTGGGCTTTTTAACTTAGCAAGTAAGATATGCCTTTTGTGTAGGAGAGGAGAATAAGATTTTATGATCCTTTCTTGTTTCCACATAAATAAACTCTGGAAAGATACACAGGAAACAATCATAATTTCTTGTGGGGTGGAGGGAAAGACAGGGTAAGGGACTTCTTGATGCATGTGTTATAATTTATTGGTTTTTGAACCAGGTGAATGTTATCCATTAGAAGTAAAAAATTATAACTTTTAAAATATTCAGAAATATGCACCTTTAGTTTGTCACAGAGCACCAGATCTGAGCTCCCTGTTTCACACAGCAAATTTCCACTGGCTATCTAGTTTTACAAATGAACAGAAAGTGTTAATTTTAATATGGTCCAGGTATCTTTTTTTTTTTTTTTTTTTTTAATGAGTGGTGCTTTTTCTTTGGTACTGTTTAATCTGCCTTTAAGCCTGTTTATTGTGTTCTTCATTTCTGGGTTATTTGAAAAATTTGTCTTTTCTCTTTGAACATATTATGCATTGCTATTTTAAAATCTATGTCTGATAACTCCACTCTATGGTTCCCCTTTGGGTTTTTTTTTTCCCCTTGGTTTTTGAGTACATCAACTTGTCTCCTTGTATGCCTGGCTTTTTTTTTTTTTTTAATGTGGTTATAGAGATAATTTGAAGCCTCAAAGTAGTACCCTTTTCCTCAAGAGAGAATTCATGTTTCTCCTGACAGGTGGCTACGGACACTACCAATCTCAGAGCTACTTAATCCGTTCCAAAACTGAGATAATTCAGAATTGGGCTTTAGTGCTTATGAGGCCCTGTTCAATCTACTCCTAGAGTGTGACCCTTTGCATCTCAACCCAAAGCCTGAGGATTTGCTTTAGATCATGTTCCCAAACCCCATGAGTCTGTACAAAGCTCTGTTTAGCTTCTCATCTGCATCTTCTGAAACTGGAAGATTGGCCGAGCCCCAAATACTGGACTCAGCTACCTAGACTTCCATCTTTCTGTTTTCTCCTGAATCTTGGCACATGTCTTCATGGCCTTATTTGCTCTCATATGCTTTCAAACAGATATTTTAAAATAGTCATTTCCAGTTGTCCTTTAGAAAATTGGTCCAAATTGCTTATTTTGCAGAACTTTTTAAAAACAACTTTAAAAAGTGCTTCAAGACTTCTTTAAAGGAAAAAAAAGGTCTTTAGTTTTATATTCTTTTTTGTGTGTGTTTTGAGAGTAAGACTGCATCTTGGAGCTTTATTGATATGGTAATTTAAAAAATAATTTGAAATATTTTACAACTGATTTTCAGACAGACTTTTTAAAAGCTATTATTGCTCTTTAAACCAGAAGCTCTCAGGACTTAAGTGCTGTGTGTTGAGGTCTTGAGTGGCAGAGTTGAGTTGGAAGTAGAGGGTGGTTGGAGTACCTTCAAGTTGATTTTGATAGCAGGGTCTTTCTTCTGTACTAACACTTCTCTGTCGTCATCTCTAGCTCTCAGTAGTGTTTCATGCAGGTGACCACTCTATTCTTCATTTTCTCTGAAACCTGGTTCGTCTGCTCTTTTTCTCTCTCATTTTTAATCTCTATTTTGCTGACTTATTTTCCTTTTTCCAACCTCTGGTTCCCCAGTACTTAATCTAGAGGTCTCTTCTCTATCTAAATTGTCTTTCCAATTAATCTCATGCAGATCTATGAGGTTAAATATTTTCTGGGCAGAAAAATCTCAAATTTACATCACCAGATATCTTACCATATCTTCTATCCCATTACCTCCTTTTTTTCCATTAAAAACTTGAGGTATAACTTACATACAGTGAAGTGCACAAATCTTAAGCATACAGCTCAATGAATTTTACACCCAAGCAGCCACCACGTAGATCTACATGAGGCATTTCTATCATGCCAGAAGGTTCTTTTGTGGACTTTCCATTCAACACTCCTTTCTCAAAGATCTCTGTTCTGACTGAAGTTTTGCCTGTTCTTGAACTTCATGTAAATGGAATCAGGAGATCCAACCAGTCCATCCTAAAGGAGATCAGTCCTGGGTATTCACCAGAAGGACTGATGTTGAAGCTGAAACTCCAATAACTTTGGCTACCTGATGCGAAGAGCTGACTCATTGGAAAAGACCCTGTTGCTGGGAAAGATTGAGGGCAGGAGAAGGGGACGACAGAGGATGAGATGGTTAGATGGTATCACTGACTTGATGGACATGAGTTTGGGTAAACTCTGGGAGTTGGTGCTGGACAGGGAGGCCTGGCGTGCTGCAGTTTATGGAGTTGGTGCAGTTCAAAGAGCTGGACACAACTGAGCCACTGAACTGAACTGAACTGATACAGTGTCTATCTTTTTGTGTCTGGCTCCTTTCACTCAACAGAATGTTTTAAACATGTATCTGTGTTGCTTGGTATATCAGTAGTACATTCTTTTTATTATATGTGAAGTGAAGTGTGAAGTCGCTCAGTCGTGTCCGACTCTGCGACCCCGTGGACTGTAACCTGCCAGGCTCCTCTGTCCATGGGATTCTCCAGGCAAGAATACTGGAGTGGGTTACCATTTCCTTCTCCAGGGGATCTTCCTGACCCAGGGATCGAACCCGGGTCTCCCGCATTGGAGGCAGACACTTTAACCTCTGAGCCACCGGGGAATCCCCTTTTATTACATAGTATTCCATTATATGAATATTCCACGGTTTGTTTATTCATTTCCCAGTTGTTAGATGTTGCTCTTCCCCCAGTTATATTTTACTATTATGAATAGCTGCTGCTAAGTCACTTCAGTTGTGTCCAACTCTGCGTGACCCCATAGATGGCAGCCCACCAGGCTCCCCCATCCCTGAGATTCTCCAGGCAAGAACACTGGAGTGGGTTGCCATTTCCTTCTCCAATGCATGAAAGTGAAAAGTGAGACTGAAGTCGCTCAGTCATGTCCGACTCTTAGCAAACCTCCTCCATCCATGGGATTTTCCAGGCAAGAGTACTGGAGTGGGGTGCCATTGCCTTCTCCATTATGAATAGAGCTAGTATGTTATGAACAATTTTGTACATCTTTTTTTAAAAAGATGTACAGTTATTTCTTTTTATCCCATCACACTCTTGGAAGATCTGTTTGGATGGCTTACATAGTAAAACATTCTAAGAGAGAAACAATGACCTTGCCTTTTTCAAGTTCTTAAATTCAGTAAGAGTTAAAAAAAAAGAAAACTAAAATGAAGGGTTACAAATATGTGGAGATAACTGAAATCATCAGTTTACAGAAAATTATAATTTTCCAATCCTAAGAAAATTTTCAAGAGAACTTGCAAGTCCAATTATTTTCTTTCTTCAAGGCACTTGCAAATCATTAGCAACTTCTGGATCAGGTGAAGCAATGCTGCTGCTGCTGCTGCTGCTGCTAAATCGCATCAGTTGTGTCTGATGTGACACGACTCCCCCGTCCCTGGGACTCTCCAGGCAAGAACACTGGAGTTGGCTGCCATTTCCTTCTCCAATGCATGAAAGTAAAAAGTGAAAGTGAAGTCGATCAGTCGTGTCTGACTCTTAGCAACCTCATGGACTGCAGCCCACCAGGCTCCTCCATCCATGGGATTTTCCAGGCAAGAGTACTAGAGTGGGGTCCCATTGCCTTCTCAGCAAGTGAAGCAATACATGAACACAAATATTTGTTTTTTTTTATGCTGGTTGTAATTGCACCAGGGGGACAAACAGCAACATGTGCAGTGGGTGAGACACTCTCAAACCACAGATCCAGTGCCTTCTGTTGACTACTTCAGCCTTCTTTAGTGATCTTATTTTTTTCCTTTACTTCCTGGCTACTCAGAGCGTGGTCCTCAGACCAGGAGCATCAGTTTCACTTAGGAGCTGCATTATTTATTTTCTGTTGTGTGACAATTTATCCCAATATTTATCAACTTAACACACTTGGATGGTGTTGAAAAAAACAGGATATTCACATACAAAAGAATGAAGACACTTATCCTACACCATACACAAAAAGAATTTAAAAATATATTAAACACTTAAAAATCTTAAGCTGTTAAAATTAAAAATTAAAATTCTTAAGGGAAAATCTTTCTGACACTAGTCTTGGCAATGATTTATTGAATATGATGCCAAAAGCACAGGCAATGAAATAAAAAATAGACAAGTACGACTACATCAAACTAAAAAGCTTCTGCCTAGCAAGACCAACAATCATCAGAGTGAAAGGCAACATACAGAAAGGGAGGTAAATATTTATAAACCATGTATCTGATAAGAGATTAATATCCAAAATATATAAGGTACAATTCCAACTCAATGACAAAACAAAACCACTACCAACAAACAAAATCTATTAGCTCAACATCCTAATCAGGGAAACGGCAATCAAAACCACAATGAAACATCACGTTAGGATGGTCAGTATCAAACACTCAGTCAACAAGGGTTGGCAAGGTTGTAGAGAAACTGGAATATTTGCACACTGTTGGGTAGGAATGTGAAATGTGCAGTTGTTGTGAAAAACAGTATGAAAGTTCCTAAAAAGTTAAAAATAAGACTATCATTTTTGTTCTTGATTTAGTCACTAAGTTGTGTCCAATCCTTTTGCAACACCATGGACTGTAGCCTAACAGGCTCCTCTATCCATGCGATTTCCCAGGCAAAGAATATTGGAGTGGGTTGCCGTTATCTTCCCCAGAGGATCTCCCTGGCCCAAGGATCAAACCCAAGTCTCTTGCACTGGCAGGCAGATTCTTTATCGCTGAGCCACCAGGGGAGCCCGAGACTACTATATGATCCAGCAATCCCATTTCTGGGTATTTATCCAAAAGAATTCACATCAGGATCTTGACATATTTTCATTCTCACATTTATTACAGCACTTTTCACAACAGCCAATAGGTATGGAAACCACGTAAATGTCTATTGTCCAATGAATGGATTAAAAAATGTGGTATATACGGACAGTGGAATATTATTCAGCATTAAAAAAGAAAGAAATTCTGCTATATGCGACAAAATGAACTTTGAGGACATTATGCTAAGTCACAGGAGGATAAATACTGCATGATTCCACTTACATGAGGTACATAGAAGAACCAAACTCTTAGAAGCAAAAAGAATGATGACTTCCAAGGGCTTAGAGGAGGAGAAATCGGGCATTAAAGTACAACATGTAAAATGTTTCAGTTAAAAAGTAAAAATTCTAGAGATCTGCTGTACAACATTGTGTTTATAATTAACAATACTGTACACTTATAGATCTTATGTTAAATATTTAGAGCATTATTTTCTTAAAAGTATTTTCTAACAGGTCAATCTGTAGAGCTAATTTGACTAACAGCAGTTTACCGTCAGGAGCATGATCCCCAAGGGTACTGTGACTCTTAATCTCAGGACAAGGGACCATCATACTAAGTACTCAAAGACAGATACTGCACAAATGGAAACAAAATTAGGTCCATAATTTTATGGATGCATTTCCACAATAGACAAAGTTACTTCAGTTGTGTCCAACTCTTTGCAACTGTATGGACTGTAGCCTGTCAGGCTCCTCTGTCCATGGGATTCTCTAGGCAAAAATACTATAATGGATTGCCATGCCCTCCTCCAGGGGATCTTCCTGACCCAGGGATAGAACCTGGATCTCCTGTAGCTCCTGCATTAGCAGGTGGGTTCTTTAGCACCACTAAAAATTGTTTTTAATTCCCAAAGGAGAGAGTGATATCTTACTTATGTAATTTCTAAAAAAATTATTCTCTGAGAAATATGACATAGTTTTGGCTTAAAACTGAAAATATGTCTATTACTTAGAACAATATAGACTGAAAAGCACTATAATGAGAAAGGAGGCAATTTCCAAAAGATTGACACCACCCTTCTGTAATTAGCACATTTCTCACTAGAGGGAGCTCAGGACCCACTGATTAATAGCTAGAGAGGCTAACTAAAATGTCTTTTCACTGTGGGATAAATGATTTGAGTAAATATGACATCAATTTCTAAAACCTGGGAATATTTCTTATGCCAATTTTCTTTCAATTATTAATCTTTGCAATTTTAAATTACATGAGATGAATAATGCAAAGTTTCCTAATAATCTTTTATTAATTTAATAAATTAGTATTGTCCTGGAGAAGGAAATGGCAACCCACTCCAGTATTCTTGGGTGAAGAATCCCATGAACAGAGGAGCCTGGCAGGCTACAGTGTGTGGGGTTGCAAAGAGTCAGACATGACTAGGGAATCTCTGTCTTATTATTGCTCTTTAAACTAGAAGCTGTTCCCTTCTCCAGAGGATCTTCCTGACTCAGGGAGCCAACCCAGGTCTCCCACATTGCAGGCAGATTCTTCACCAGCTGGGCCATAAGGGAAGCCCAAGAATATTGGAGTGGGTCGCATGAAGCGAGACCGACTGAAGCAACTGAGCACGGACGAAGACTAGTGCACAGGTGTTCTTAACAGTTTTGTGTGTAACAGTAAACAGACAAAATCCCCCAGATATTCATCAACAGATAAATGAATAAGCACATTTTATACACACACACTGGCTTTTCCAGTGGTCGTGCAGGATGTGAGAGTTGGACCATAAAGAATGCTGAGCACTGAAGAACTGATGTTTTGAATTGTACTGGAGAAGACTCTGGAGAGTTCCTTGGACTCCATCAATCCTAAAGGAAATCAACCCTGAATCTTCATTAGAAGGACAGATGCTGAAGCTGAAGCTCCAGTACTTTGGCCACCTGATGAGATGAGCTGACTCACTGGAAAAGACCCTGTTGCTGGGAAAGATTGAGGGCAAGAGGATAGGGGAAGACAGAGGATGAGATGGTTGAATGGCATCACCGACTAACTGGACATGAGTCTGAGCAAACTCTGGGAGATAGTCAAGGAGAGGGAAGCTCAGTGTGCTGCAGTCCATGGGGCTGCAAAGAGTTGAATACAACTTAGCAACTAAGCAACACAGCAACAACAATATATACATACAATGGAAAAATGCTTTGCAATGAAAAGGAATGAATAACTGATGAATGAAAGCATAGATGAATCTCAAAATAATCACGTTGAGTGAAAAAAAGAGAAAAGAGTACATACTGTAAAATTGCATTTACATAAATACCTAGAAAATGCAAACTAATCTATAGTGACAGCAGATCAGAGGCTACCTGGGGATGGAGAGGATGTGGGGAAGAACAAGCGAGAGAGATAACAGAGGGCACTGAAGATGTTCAGTCTCTTGATTTTGGTGACAATTTCATAGCAAAACATCAAAGTGTACACTTGACAAACGTGAAATTTATTGTATGTCAATTCTACCTCAATAAAGCTGTTAAAATTTGGAAATGAGAAAAAACAATAAGATAGTATTGTAAATGGGGGCTTCCCTGGTAGCTCAGCTGGTAAAGAATCCACCTGCAATGCAGGAGACCCCAGTTCGACTCCTGGGTTGGGAAGATACCCTGGAGAAGGGATAGACTACCCACTCCAGTTTTCTGATCTGGAGAATTCCATATACCATATAGTTCATGGGTTGCAAAGAGTCAGTATGGTGGGGGCAAATAAGATGTATGGCGTTATTCATGCTCTCTTGGGGAAAAAAATTCCTAGTGTTCATGAGACAGAGCAAATGATACAAGGTAGTGATGATTATGGGCACCTGGAAAGGCTTTTTGTTCCCTTGTTTGCTCTTTATCTATTTCTATAGGTAATTCTGTGGGGTTGTCCTTATCTCTGCATTTCTTTTTAAACAACAACCATTTTTTCTGATACATACTGCTTTCTTCGGACCAAAGTATTTAACCAGAATTGATTGAAGCTTTGATGCCTGGAAGCAACCATTTGATTTTTATTTGTGCACCTATCACTTATGTGCAGATTTTGCTGTGTAGATTTTACTGCTTAGCTTTCAAAGACAATCTCAGATGCACCCATATCTGGGTTGTTGTTACTGTGTTTTGTTTTGGTTTTTTCTTTTTTTGGTCTGTTTGTGTCAATTAAAGAAAATAGTCACAACCTAGAGGTTGAGAGCTATGTTTTATTTGGTGGAATTTTTAGGACTTCAAGCCCAAGAGACAGCTTCTCAAGTAGCCCTAAAAGAACTGCCCTAAGGAGGTGGGGGAAGAGTCAGATTTGAATTGATCCTCAGTGATCAATGAGGAATGATTGATCAGAGAAAAACAAGAGAATGGGAAACACTTGAGATCTCTTCAAGAAAATTAGAGATACCAAGAGAACATTTCACTCAAAGATGGGCACAATAAAGGAGAGAAACAGTATGGACCTAACAGAAGCATAAGATATTAAGAAGAGGAAGCAAGAATATACAGAAGAACTATATGAAAAAGATCTTAATGACTCAGATAACTATGATGATGTGATCACTCACTTAGAGTCAGATATCTTGAAATGCAAAGTTAAGTGGGCCTTAGGAAGCATCACTATCAACAAAACTAGTGCAGATGATGGAATTCCAGCTGAGCTATTTCAAATTCTAAAAGAGGACGCTGTGAAAGTGCTTCAATCAATATGCCAGAAAGTTTGGAAAATTCATCAGTGGCCACAGGACTGGAAAAGGTCAGTTTTCATTTTCATTCCAATTCCACAGAAAAGCAATGCCAAAGAATGTTCAACTATCACACATTGCACTCATCTCACACATTAGCAAAGTAATGCTTAAAATTCTCCTAGCCTAGGCATCAACAGTGTGTGAACTGAGAACTTCCAGATGTTCAAGCTGGATTTCAAACTAAATTTAGAAGAGGCAGAGGAACCAGAGATCAAATTGCCAACATCCATTGGATCATAGGAAAAGTAAGGGAATTTCAGAAAAACATCTACCTGTGCTTAATTGACTATGCTAAAGCTTTTGTGTGGATCACACAAACTGTGGAAAAATTCTTAAAGAGAAGGGAGTACTAGACCACTTTACCTGCCTTCTGAGAAATCTGTATGCAGGTCAAGAAGCAACTGTTAGAAACTGACATGCAAGAATGAACTGGTTCCAAATTGGGAAAGGAGTACATCAAGGCTATATATTGTCACCCTGTTTACTTAACTTGTACTCAGAGTACATCATGCGAAATGCTGGGCTGGATGAAGCACAAGCTGGAATCAAGATTGTTGGGAAAAATATCAATAATCTCAGATATGCAGATGACACCACCCTTATGGCAGAAAGTGAAGAGGAACTAAAGAGCCTCTTGACAAAAGTCAAAGAGGAGAGTGAAAAGGCTGACAAACTCAACATTCAAAAAACAAAGAGCATGGCATCTGGTCCCATCACTTCATGGCAAATAGATGGGGAAACAATGGAAACAGTGACAGACTTTATTTTCTTGGGCTCTAAAATCACTGCAGATGGCGACTGCAGCCATGAAATTAAAAGACGCTTGCTCCTTGGAAGAAAAGCTATGACAAACCTAGACAGCATATTAAAAATAGACATTACTTTGTCAACAAAGGTCTGTCTAGTGAAAGCTGTGGTTTTTCCAGTAGTCATGTATGGATGTGAGAGTTGGACCATAAAGAAAGCTGAGTGCTGAAGAATTGATGCTTTTGAACTGTGGTGTTGGAGAAGACTCTTGAGAGTCCCTTGGACAGCAGGGAGACCAAACCAGTCAATCCTCAAGGAAATCAGTCCAGAATATTCATTGAAAGGACTGATGCTTGAAGTTCCAATGCTTTGGCCACTGGATGTGATGAGCTAGCCTATTAGAAAATACCCTAATGCTGGGAAAGATTTGAAGGCAGGAGGAGAAAGTGATGTCAGAGGATGAGATGGTTGGATGGCATCACCAACTCAATGGACATGAGTTTGAGCAAGCTGAGGGAGTTGGTGATGAACAGGGAAGCCTGGCATGCTATGGTCCATGGGGTCACAAGGAGTTGGACACGGCTGGGCAACTGAACTGAACTGAATGCAGCAAAGGGCAGGTAGTCTTAACCTCAAAAGTATTTTTGTGAATTAAAGAAAGCCAGATATCTCAAGTTAAGGGATTTAGCGTTTTTCTATGTGTGGGAAAATGTAAGAGTTTGGGCCTACTGAAATAATTTCTTTCATATGCATCTCAGCTATCTCGAGTGGCCAGTACCCTGCTTTCCTCAGTACTCACTGTTTCAGTTTCAGTTCAATCTCTCCGTCATGTCCAACTCTTTGCAACCTCATGGACTGCAGCACACCAGGCTTCCCTGTCCATCATCAACTACCAGAGCTTGCTCAAACTCATGTCCATCAAATTGGTCATACCATCCAACCATCCCATCCTTTGTCATCCCCTTCTCCTCCTGCCTTCAGTCTTTCCTAGCAGCAGGGTCTTTTCAGATGAGTCAGTTCTTTGCATCAGGTGGCCAAAGTATTGGAGTTTCAGCTTCAGCATTAGTCCTTTCAATGAATATTCAGGATTGACTTCCTTTAGGATGAACTGGTTGGGTCTCCTTGCAGTCCAAGGGGCTCTCAAGAGTCTTCTCCAACACCACAGTTTAAAAGCATCAATTCTTCGGCTCTTAGCTTTCTTTATAGTCCAACTCTTACATCCATACATGACCACTGGAAAAACCACAGCTTTGACCTTTGTTGGTAAAGTAATGTCTCTGCTTTTTAATATGCTGTCTAGGTTGGTCATAGCTTTTTCCCAAGGAACAAGCATCTTTTAATTTCATGGCTGCACTTACCATCTGCAGTGATTTTGGAGCCCCCCAAAATAAAGTCTGTCACTGTTTCCCCATCTATTTGCCACGAAGTGATGGGACCAGATGCCATGATCTTAGTTTTCTGAATGTTTAGTACTCACTGAAGAGCAGCTAAAGCCGGATCACGGGTATTATTTTCTTCCCAGTTGCTCTGGAGAGCTGGAATCACTGATTACTGTGACATCCTTGTTTATTGATACAAGAAATGCTTCATTTCTCCTTTGTTTTAATTCTTGTTTGGAGAGAGAACTTCACTCTCCCTAGAAAGTAGAAGAGCAGATCCAGTCCCAGTCCAGGGTGTGGGCATAATGCCTGATTCCTCGAAAGCGTTTGTACAAGGAAGCCTGTGAGCGCTGCTCTCCACGGCAGAGTCTGCGAGAATTTCTCAGGGACCATCTGCTCAAGCTCACCTTGCAAAGCAAAGAGAACGCTCTACATCCCCATACCTCCTCCCTGGAACCCCAGCTGTCGAGCAGATTGAGAGAAGCAAAGCACGCTTGCGAAAGGCGAAGCTGACATCTAAGCTGGGCGGGTCCCATGCAAGCAAGCGGTGGAAAGGCAGGAGCGTCTGCCTGGGTAGCCGCCCTAGAGGGGCGGGGTTAGCCGGCGGGAAGAGGAAGCTGCGCGGGGCGCTGGGGCCTCGGCCATGGCTCACAGGCCGAAAAGAACGTTCCGGCCGCGCCGTGCGGATTCTAGTGACAGCGACGGCGCCCAGGAGACATTTGCTGAACCCGGGGCAACGGGGGAGCAGGCGGCCCGGGACCCTGCGGTGGAAGGGCCGCCGTCTGGAAGAGGCCACACGGAGGTGGCTGAACTGCTCCGCCGGGGCCGGGCCCGCCGCCGCGGCCGGGCCTGGGCTAGTTCCCGGCACGCCGCGAGAGCGGCTCCGCGCTGGGACGGATCCTCGGACGTCCCAGGTGACGCTGGGCAGCAGAGTGGGCGGCGGAGCGGGGAGTGGGAGGGGGAGGCAGAAGGCCGGGGGACTGCCTAAAGGTTTCTGTAACGCGGTGCCCATTACAGCAGCGTTGAAGCGCGGAGATGCGTGCCTGTGAACACTG
This sequence comes from Madoqua kirkii, assembly GCA_006408675.1. NCBI lineage: Eukaryota > Metazoa > Chordata > Mammalia > Artiodactyla > Bovidae > Madoqua > Madoqua kirkii. The sequence continues at coordinate 34,068 of SJYC01095036.1, forward strand.
GCCTGCTGCCTCCCGTCCTTATTGGGCCGCTTTGGGGCGTAGAAAGAACGCTGCGCGGTTTGGGCTTGTGTTGGCGTCGTCAACTGAGCCCTCACCAGTGACTGCTCTGTGTTACTCTTGATGCTTACGGAGAACCTAGATTGTCACCCAAGAGTTTAAAAAGTCCAAATACTCTTAGGTAGGCGGAAGTGCTTTCTGTCCCCAGTTCTTTTTCTCGAAAACACTTAACCAAACCAGTACCCTGGGAAAACTTAGGTGACAGACTTTGGGACTTTAAAAAAAATCGATTATTTAAAGAAAAGATAAACATAGCACTGTGTGTCACTAACAGTAGATTGGGTTTCCCTTGTGGCTCAGCTGGTAGAAAATCCGTGCGCAATGCGGGAGACCTGAGTTAGATCCCTGGGTTGGAAAGAAGGGAAAGGCTACTCACTCCAGTATTCTGGCCTGGAGAATTCCATGGACTGTATAGCCATGGGGTTGCAAAGAGTGGGACACGACTGTGCGACTTTCACTGATTGGCGACGCTGTAGACTACTAATAAAGTGTTAAATGCAATACAACAATCTTGAAGTACCTTTGCCTTCTTGAAAATAGGATTCAGGCAGCATAAAATTGTTTACATGAGATTTGATCTAGTTTGAACTGAGTTTAATAAGAATATAGTTAGAAATAAAGCTATATTAGAGAAAGAAATAAAAGCACAGAAACAGACTTGGAAGGAGCTTGTATAAGTGGGGTCTTGAAGTATAAATACATTAACTTCTGACTCAGACACTCATAAAAATATTTGAGATTATATTTCGGTCTAAAAGGAACTTCTAAAAATATTCCATCGTGAACTTAGTTGTAAAGTCTCTAGAAGCAATCAGCTTCTCCAGGTAAATGGCGCTTTTTACCTACTTTGTCTGCAATCCATGGCACTGTAGAATACATAACACCCAGGTTTGATGAACTGAGGTTAATCCCTGCCCTGTTAATATGAGTACAATATCCAGTTTGTCACCTGTGGATAATGTCACCAGTAGAATGATAATTCAACATTTCTGATTTGTCACAGGATGAAATACCATGTAGAAAACAAACCTATGTTGCAAATATGTTGCATGTTTTTTTTTTTTAAGATGGTATAATTTCAATAACGTATCTATGAAAATATAGTTTTTGGTTATATAGTCATGAGGTAGGAATATTTTCACCCCAGTATTTTTAGTCCAAGTGATTTGTTGATTTCTTAGCCATTGTTCATAATCACATGTTTGTCTGAAGTGTTCATGATTTTTTAAAAAATATTTTTGTGCTTTATGTAAGTCATCTGGTTAAACTTTGGTTCTCAAACTTTTTGTTCTTACCCCTTTGCTCTTATACTCTTTAAGAATAATTAAAAATCCCAAAGAACCTTTGTTTCTGTGGATTGTATCTATGATGTTTATTGTTGTTCAGTTGCTAAGTCATGTCTGATTCTTTTGTGATCCCAAGGACTATAGCCTTTCGGGCTTCTCTGTTCATGGGATTCTCCAGGCAAGAATACTGGAGTGCTATTTCCTTCTCCACGGCATCTTCTAGACCCAGGGATCAAGCCTGAGTTTCCTGCTTTGGCTGAGGATTCTTTACCACTGAGCCAGCAGAGAGGAAGCCCCTATAAAGTTTACCGTATTAGAAATTAAGATACATTTTTATTCTTTAAGTTAACTCATTACATGTAAGGGTAAGAAACATTTTTGTGAAAAATAACTGTTTTCCAACAAATAGTAAGAATGACATTGTTTTCAGTTTGCAAATGTCTTTAATGTCTGGCTTATCAGAGGTGAGAGGTGAGAGGTGAAGTCGCTCAGTCGTGTCCGACTCTTTGCGACCCCGTGGACTGTAACCTACTAGGCTTCTCTGTCCATGGGATTCTCCAGGCAAGAATACTGAAGTGGGCTTATCAGAAGACAGCTGAATTCTGAAAACTGTCTCTGCATTCAGTCTGTTGAAATATATTGTTTTGTTTGAAAGTGTGAAGAAAACCACAGATAGGTGATTAAGAGTATTTAGTATCCTTTGAGAGTATTTAGTTCTTTGAGAGTATTCTACTTTAGTATTACAAAGAAGCTCAAAAAGTAATAGGTTTTCAAAGGTTAGTTTGCAATGGATGTTAAATGCAAAAAACACACAATGTGAGAGTTGTGAGTTAAGTTTTGTTTGGGGCAAAATGAGGACTGTAGCCCAAGAGACAGCATTTCATATAGCTCTGAGAAACTGCTCCAGAGATGTAGTGAAGAGGTCAGTATTATATATGATTTTAGTGAAAAGGAGTTGTGCAATCAGAAACACATTTTATTAGAAGCTTGCTGCTAGTCATGAGGAGCAAATGTCACCATTAATGATTTTAGTGCTTTTCTAGATGTGAGGGGATGCAAGAACTGGGCTCATAAAATCTCCTGAAAATACCTGTCTGAAGGCCTGTTCTGCCAATTTTTCCAAAGCACAGAGTGCCTTATTCCTGATCTCTACCCTGAACTCCTTTCAGGATGTGTTGAAGATCAATGACCATAGCAGTTTGTGATTTAATCCTTGTATAGGCAGAAGGCAAGTGCCAATTGCCACATGATATGTGGAAGCTGAAACCGTATCATTTTGTTATGCTTGATTAGATTAAAATCCATCCCTGTGTTTTGTGCTGAGTGAATCTTTTACCCATGCGTGATTGGTAGCATCTTCATTCCCTAAGCAGGGTTCAAACCTGCACTCCCTTCATTAGAAGGCTCAGTCTTAGCCACTGGGCTGCCAGGGAGATTTCTAAAGAGCATTTTTAAGATAAAGTAGTTATTTATGCAGTCTTAAATCTTAAGGTTATTCACAAATATTACAAAATAATTGTGAACCAACAAGTCCTTTTTTTGTCAATAATACCATGAATAACACTTCTGTGGGGTGTTCTCTCTTAATACTGTCTTTGTTTATTGATTAATTGACTGTGTCCTTTCCAGAATCACACAGTGGAAATAGATCCATGATTTAGTTTGAGACTGCAGTGCCCATTATAATACTTCTTACCACCAGCCTAAATCTAAGAGTTGGATTTCTCCATTTAGTAACTTTGTGATACTGGACATGTTATTTAGCCTTTCCAGTCCCTAGTGTCCTCATCAGTAATAGCATTTACTTTATTGAATTGTGAGAATTAAATGAAATATATTTTGTAAAACAGACTTCAGTATGCCTAGCACATAGCAAGTATACATTAAATGTTCTTTTCTTTATCTACTTATTTACTACCACTGTTCATCTTTTCTCTTTTAAATAGTCCTTCATTTTTTTGTCATTTATTTTTTTCTTTTTGTTTTTTCCCTCCCCTCTTTTTGTTGCATTCTTTAATAGTATGATTTTCATGTTATTTCACTAGTTAAGTATTTCCTAGTTAAGTAGATAATCCAAATAGAATATATTGTTGCATATTTATTAGACTGTTGATTTCCGAAAGAAAGGAAGTTAAAGAAAGGTCTGCATATCTACTTTAAATTTGTGGAATAAAATTAAAACACCATATTTTACATATACTATGTGTTGTATAGAATTTCAGTTATTGATTCCAACATCCTGAATCTTTCTCGTTATATTCAAAAATTGTCCTGTTAGAATCCACAATGGTTGATCTTTCAGCCGATGAAGAGGATGGAGCACACCATTCTTCAGAAAGTGAAGATGATCAGAGTTCTTCTCCCAACAGCCCTAGGAGTCTGGAGGACAAGTTTTCATCAGTAGGTCAGTAATATTTGTAATTTTGGTTAATAATTTTATTTTTAATATTAGTGTTTTTCTGTACCAGTGATTCTTGTTTTTGATAAAACTAGTGAAGTATGGGGCAAGTAAGTTATTTCTAATTATTGTCAAGGGACCAAAATTGGCTGTCATTTCCATTACATAACACGCCCAAGGTCAGATGGGCTTTTTAGAGGCAGCACTAAGGATTCCAACGTGGGGAATCTGCTGCAGAGCCTATGTCTTTTTGTTTTGCTTTGTTTCGGATTTATTTACTTATTTTATTTTATAATAGCAGTTGTCTTATTATGTCCCACAATTTTGTGGGTCAAGAATCTGGGCAGAGCTTAACAGAGATTAACTGTGTTCCATGTGGCATTCGCTGAGCAGTTTGGGGCTAGAGAAGGGATCTTGCCTTACATATCTCAGGTTCAGCATAATGTTTACCTGAGCATAGTTAATGATATATAAATGCTGAAAAAATTAATGATAGAGAGCTGAGTTCCACTCCTTGCTCTGCTTTTAAATAGCTGAGTTAGTCTAAAAGGATATTGAACTACTTTGGGCCCTGGCTGCCTCAGAGCCTAAATTCTTAACCGTTGTGCTCTACTGAGTGGTTCATGCCATCTTTCAGTGTCTGAAAGATGGTAAAAATTTGTCTGTGAGGATGTTTCAAGACAGGATGCACATTATATAAAAACCTAGGGAAGATAAGCAGAGTAATGTGCAGAGAGCTAAAAAGTAGTTGTTGGGCTGAAAATTCTTGGTTAAGTTTTAAGAAAGAAGAGGAAAAAGAAAGTAAGATACAGATTGAAGTCAGATAATCCAGGGTTTTGAGGAAACTACTGAAAACTTTATGCAAATAGATGACATGACCATTTTTGTGTCTTAGATAATTCCATTCAAGGGTTGGCAAATTACCACCTGTTTGCCAAATCTGGCCCACTATCTGCTTTTGTGAATAAAGTTTTATTAAAGCCATACTCATTCAATTGTGTATTGTCTATTGCTGCTTTTGCACTACAATGGCAGAGCTGAGAAGTCATAACAGAGACTTTATGGCCCAAAAAGCCAGAAATATTTCTTTGGCCTACTCTAATTCAAGGTTCTTAACCTCTCTTGTGCTGTGGACTCTCTTCAGTCTCATAAAGCCTAAGACCCCTTCTGAGCAAAACAAAATGTGTAGCTTTATAAAGAAAACAAATTAATTTAAAGTATAGTTGTTAATATATATTTTAAAAGATTTATAATATAGTAGCAAGTGCTTTATTAACATATGAAATGACAAGAACCAGAAGTTCTTGTAATTTTTTTTTCTTAAACAAGTTCATTAAGCTACAGAAGTACTTAGTGATGAAGCCAGTATTAAGAATCGAAGTCTAGTAAACAAGTGAAGTTTTGTCCAGACTCTAGATACAGTGCTGTCCAGTAAAACTTTTTATGAACGTCCTGTATCTTCACTATCCAGTACATTATCCACTAGCTACACATGGCTGTAAAATTCTTGGAATGTGGCTAGTGTGACTAAGGAACTGGATTTTTAGTTTGCTTATATAGTCACATGTGGCTGGTGGTTACTGTATGTAACATGCTGCTATGGCATGATTAGACAGGGTAAGGCGGTATTTGTAAAGTGTTGGTAGCACTGGGAACCTAAGGAGAGAAGGCAGAGTTTGGAAATATATTGGATAATTTTTTATTTTGTAGTCCCAAAGGTGTTATTGCAAGATGAAAACTTGCCTTGTAAGGAGCATTTTATTTTTTCTTTTATTCTGGAGAGGAAAGAAAAAATGAGATAAGTTTAAGGAAGTATATCAAAGGTACAGTGCGTTTATTTTTGTTGTTGTTGTTGTTCAGGTGATACATCTATTAGAATGATCCAGTACTGGAATGTCTGCCTTGAGATATTCATTGTTGCAGAGACTGCTTACCAATGGGGCATAGTATTAACCTCAATTTTTTTAAATTGAAGTATAGTTGACTTACCGTATTAGTTTCAGGTGTACAGCAAACTGATTGAGTTATGTATATATTTTTCAGATTATTTTCACATTATAGGTTATTGCACGATATTGCATATAGTTCCCTGTGCTGTACAGTAAGTCTTTATTGCTTATCTATTTTATTTATAGTAGTTTGTTCAGTCTCATACTCCTAATTTATTTCTCCCCGACACCCTTTCCCCTCTGGTAAACGTAAGTTTTTTTCTTACATCTGTGAGTCTTTTTTTTTTGTTCTGTTCTTGCCTCCTTTGTCAAGATTAATTGACAGTAGGTGTGTGGTTTTATTTCTGGGCTCTACTATAGCTCTGTAGTATTATCTGAAGTTTGGGAGAGTTATGCTTCCAGCTTTCTTCTTTATCCTCAGGATTGCTTTGGCAGTTCTTTTGTGGTTCCTTATAAATTTTAGGTTTATTTGTTCTAGTTCTATGAAAAATGTCATCAGTAATTTGATAGAGATTGCATCAAATTTGAAGATTGCTTTGGATAATATCACCATTTTAATAATATTAATTCTTCCAATTCAAGAGCATGTGATATCTTTCCCTTTCTTTGAATCATCTTCAATTTCCTTTATCAGTGTTTTATAGTTCTTAGCATTTAGGTCTTTTACCTCCTTAGTTAGATTTTTTCCTAGGTTTTTTTTTTTTTTAATATTTTTTAAATATGATTTTAAATGGGTTTGTTTACTTTCTCCCTCTGATATTTCATTGTTAGAGTAAAGAAATACAACAGATATATGTATATTAATCTTGTAGCCTGGCTATCTTACTGAATTTATTTATTCTGATGGTTTTTATGTTGAATGTGTGGGGTTTTCCATAGAGTATCATGTCACCTATGCAAAATGATAACTTCATTGCTTCAATTCCAATTTGGGTATGCTTCATTTCTTTTTCTTGTCTGATTACTGTGACTGCTGCTGCTACGTTGCTTCAGTCGTGTCCGATTCTGTGCGACCCCATAGACAGCAGCCCATTAGGCTCCTCTGTCCCTGGGATTCTCCAGGCAAGAGTACTGGAGTGGGTTGCCATTTCCTTCTCCAGTGCATGAAAATAAAAAGTGAAAGTGAAGTCGCTCAGTCGTGCCCGACTCTTAGAGACCCCATGGACTGCAGCCTACCAGACTCCTCCGTCCATGGGATTTTCCAGGCAGGAGTACTGGAGTGGGTTGCCATTGCCTTCTCCAGATTACTGTGACTAGGACTGCCAAAACTATGTTGAATAGAAGTGGTGAGCTATTTGTCATTCTCTGCGTAACTTACTTCACTTAGTATGATAATCTCCAAGTCCATCCATACTGGTTGCAGTAAATGGCATTATTTCTTTGTTTTAATAAATCTCACAAATATCATATGATATTGCTTATATGCAGAACTAAAAAGTGATTCAAATGAGCTACTTACAAAACAGAAACAGACTCTCAAACTCAGAATTAATTTATGGATATCAGGGGAGAAGGGTAAGGGTGGGTAGGTATAGATTGAAAGTTTGGGACTGATGTGTATACACTGCTATATTTAAAACATAATCAAGTAGGACCTACTGAATAGCACAGGGAACTCTGTTCAATGCTCTGTAATAACCTACATGGGAAAAGAATTTGAAAAAGAATAGCTACATGTATATGTATAGCTGAATCACTTCACCGTATATCTGAAACTAACAAGTGTTAATGAACTATGTGAAAGTGTTAGTAGCTCTGTCATATCTGACTCTTTGTGACTCCATATACTGTAGCCCACCAGGCTCCTCTGTCCATAGGATTCTCCAGGCAAGAATACTAGAATGCATTGCCATTCCCTTCTCCAGGGCATCTTCCTGACCCAGGGATGGAACCCAGGTCTCCCACCTTGCAGGCAGATTCTACACCATCTGAGCCACCAGGGAAGCCCATACTCCTTTATAAAACAATAAATAAATACATAAGAAGCACAATTCTTAGGTTTCATTCCTTGAAGAAATACCAAGTACACATAGCACTGTTGTGTAGAATTATTGAGATGAAGTCGCTCAGTTGTGTCCGACTCTTTGTGACCCCGTGGATTGTAACCTTCTAGGCTTCTCCGTCCATGGGATTCTCCAGGCAAGAATACTGGAGTGGATTGCCATTTCACATTTCTTTAAATATAAACAGGATTAAATCTTATGATTATTTTATGAGATGTTTTTCTCCTTTGGGGCTTCCCAGGTGGCGCTAGTGGTAAAGAATCCACCTACCAGTACTGGAGAGGTAAGAGACACAGGTTCAGTTCCTGGGTTGGGGAGATCCCCTGTAGAAGGAAATGGCCCTCCACTCTAGATTTCTTGCTCGGAGACTCTCATGGACAGAGGAGCCTGCCAAGCTATAGTCCATAGGTCACAAGGAGTCAGACATGACTAAGCATTTGAGCAAGAACTGTAGAACATATATTTGTAGTCACCACCTTCAGCAGTGGTTTTACGTTGCTTACTAGAGGCAAGATGATAGGATGTAAAAGCTTGGTCTTTGGAGTCAGGCAAGTACACAGAGCACTATTGTGTAGAATTATTACATTTCTTTAAATATTAGCAGGATTAAATCTTTTGTGATTATTTTATGAGAGGGTAATATGTTTTTCTCCTTTGACCCAAGTTCTTCACAATGTATTACAATAAATTCTGGATATGTACTGACTAAGAAAAAAAAGATGGTAAGAATGGACATCCTTTTCTTATTCAGAACTTAGTGAAAAGAACATTCTTTTTATCGTTGAGTATATTGTAGACTATGGGTTCGTCATAAATAATTTTATTATATTGAGATACATTCCCTCCATACACACTTTGGTGAGAGTTTTTTATCATGAAAAGATACTGAAGTTTGTCGAATGCATTTTTTGCATCTTTTGAGATAATCATGTGACTTTTTACTTTCCTTTTGTCAGTGTTGTGTATGACACTAATTTATTTGCACATATTGAACTGTCCTTGTCACTCTAGGATGAATCCAACCTGATCGTGGTGTATAATCTTTTCTATGTATTGTTGGGTTTGATTTGCTAATATTTTGCTGAGGACTTTTGTATCTATATTTATCAAATATGTTGCACTGTAATTTTCTTTTTTTTTTTTTTGGTTGTGTCTTTGTCTGGTTTTGGTATCAGGGTGATGGTAGCCTTCATAGAATGAATTTGGGAGTGTTCCTTTCTCTTCAGTCATTAGGAAGAGTTTGAGAAGGATAAGTTTAAGTTCCTCATTGTATGTTTGGTAGAATTTCCTAATAAAGCTGTCAGGTCCTGGGTTTTCATTTATATGGAGTTTTTTTTAAAAATTACTGATTCTGTTTCACATCTAGTGATTGGTCTGTTCAAAACATCTGTATCTTTTTTATTCAGTTTTGGCAGGTTGTAATGTTTTAGAAATTTGTTCATTCCTTCTTGGTTGTTGAATTTGTTGGCATATAATTGTTCCTAGTATTCTGTTATGATTTTTTTGTATTTCTGTGGTATCAGTGTTATTTCTCCTCTTTCGTTTCTTATTTTGTTGATTTGGTTCCTCTCTCTTCTTGGTGAACCTGGCTAGAGGTTTGTCAACTTTGTTTATCTTTTCAAAAAGCCACTTCTTGGTTTTTATTGATCTTTTTATTGTTCTTTAGATCTCTGTTTTATCTATATCCTCTCTAATCTTTCCTATTTCCTTTTTTCTGCTGACTTTGTTGTTTAGTCTCTAGGTCATGTCCAACTCTTTGAGACTCTGTGGACTGTAGCCCACCAGGCTCCTCTCTATCCATGGGATTCTCCAGGCAAGAATACTGGAATGGGTTGCCATTTCCTTCTCCATCTGCTGACTTTGGGTTTTGTTTTTTCTTTTTCTAGTTTTATTAGGTGTTAGGTTAGATTGTTTATTTGAGATTTTTCTTGTTTCTTTTGAGGGAAGACGACATCACTATGAACTCCACCCCATCCCCAGAACTACTTTTGCTGTATCCCATACATTTCATATGGTTGTGTTTTCATTGTCCTTTGTTTCGAGGTATTTTTGACTTTTAGTTCATTATTGACCCACTGGATTTTTAGTAGCATGTAGGTTAGTCTCCATGTGTTTGATCTTTTCCCATTTTTTCTTTCTGTGGTTGATTTCTACCTTTTTTCCCCTAGAGATTTTTTTTGATGTGAATTCTTTTCTTTTAGTTCATCTGTCACCTTACTGGATTGTCCATTGATGTCAGTGGAGTATTAAAGTCTCTTACTGTTATGTATTCCTGTCAGTTTGTAACTTTACATCTGTTATTAGGTTGGCAGAAAAGTAACTGGTTTTTACATTGTTGAACTTGGCCGTTTGATATGGAATACCTTCTGAAATAAATGTGGTTATGTTACACATCATTTTATTGCACATTTCTTGCTTTGTGTTCTTTTGCTGATGATTTACTGCTTGCTGTTTATTTTATATTTATTTTAGACTATAGAAATGATGCTTATAGACAAAAACAAATTTGAGTGATTTTTTTAAACAAGTTCAAAATGGGTCATAAAGCAACTTGCAAAATCAGTAGCGCATTTGGCTGAAGAACTGCTAACAAACATACAATGCAGTGGTGATTCAACAAGTTTTGCAAGTGACAAGAGCCTTTAAGACGAGGAGTGTAGTGCCCAGCCATTAGAAGTTGACAGTGACCAATCGAGAGCAATCATCGAAGCTGATCCTTTTAACAGCTACACAGGAAGTTGCAGAAGAATTCAATGTCGACCATTCTGTAGTCATTTGGCATTTGAAGCAAATTAGAAAGGTAAAAAAGCTCAGTAAGTGGGTGCCTCATGAGCTGACTGAAAATCAAAGAAGTCTCCATTTTGAAGTGTCATTTTCTCTTCTTCTGCATAACAACAGCAAACCATTTCTCAGACTGTGATGTGCAACATAAAGTGGATTTTATTTAAAAAAGCTAGCAGTGACCAGCTCAGTAGTTGGACTGAGAAGAAGCTCCAAAACACTTCCCAAAGTCAGACTTGCATCAGAAAAAGGTCATCGTCACTGTTTGGTGGTCTGCTCTCCGTTTGACCACTCTGGCTTTCTGAGTCCCAGTGAAACCATTACATCTGAGAAGTATGCTCAGCAAATTGTAAGCTGAACTAAAAAGCTGCAGCGCCTGCAGCGCCTGCAGCTGACATTGGTCGACAGAATGGGCCCAGTTCTTCTCCATGAGAACACCTGACTACAACGCACAACCGACACTTCAAAAGTTGAATGAATTGGGCTACTAAATTTTGCCTCATCTGCCATATTCATCCGACCTCTCATCAACTGACCACTTCTTCAAGCATCTCAACAACTTTTTGCAGGAAAAATGCTTCCACAACCAGCAGGAGGCAGAAAATGCTTTCTGAGAGCTTATTGAATCCCAAAGCATGGATTTCTATGCTACAGGAATAAATAAACTTATTGGCAAAAATGTGTTGACTGAGACAGGTTCCTATTTTGTTTAATAAAGATATGTTTGAGCCTAGTTATAATGATGTAAAATTCATGATCCAAAACTGCTCAGTTAACTTTTGTACCAGCCTAATAGTATTTGCTTTATACATTTAGTGATCCTAGATTGGGTATATATATGTGAATGAGTGTAAATCCTCTTCTAGTATTGATTTCTTTATTATTATACAGTGCCTTTTGTCTTTCTGTATAGGCTTTGTTTTGAAGTCTTTTTGTCTGATATGAGTATTGCTACTACCACTTTCTCATCATTTCCATTTGCATATCTTTTTCCATCTCCTCATTTTCTATCTGTGTGAGGTTTTCATGCTGAAGTGAGTCTCTGATAGATAGTGTATATCGTAGATTTTTTTTTTTAATGCAGCCTGCCACTCTTTATTTGGAGCATTCAGTCCATTGACTTTGAAAGTAAAATTACTGATTGCATGCATTTGTTGCCAACTTAAACTTTGTTTTCCAGTTGTTTTTGTACTTGTTTTCTGATTCTTCTTTTTGTTTTTCCTTTTGTGGTGTGATGGTTTTCTTTAGTATTTTGCTTGAGTTCATTCCTTTTTTGGTTTTTATGAATTTATTCTATGTTTTTAACTTGTGATTACTGTGGGGTTCAAATATTGATATGTTGACCCATAGCTTTATCAATTTGCTTTAAAGTGATAGGCATACAAGTCAAATATGTTGTAAAAAATTTACATTTTTATACTTCCTTCCCCCACATTTAAAATTTTGATCTCATATTTTATATCTCCATGCTTATTCTTTTGCTGTTCATTGTAGTTATAATTGCTTTTACAAGAATATTTTTTTAATCTATGAAGTACATAGATTATTTAAGTGATCTTCAATCCCCTCACCAACTCCCGGAGTTTACTCAAACTCATATCCATTGAGTCGGTGATGCCATCCAGCCATCTCATCCTCTGTTGTCCTCTTCTCCTCCTGCCCCCAATACATCCCACTGCTTCATAATTAAACAACCACTTCATGATTTTCTTAGTTCTGGTGTCAGGTATATTCTGTAATTTCTAAGAACTGTTTCTCTTTATCTGTTTCAAAAATTAGAGTATTTTTCATGATGACCAAGTGGGTTTTATTCCAGGGATGCAAGGATTCTTCAATATTCACAAATCAATCAATGTGTTATACCGTATTAACAAATTGAAAGATAAAAATCATATGATAATGTCAGTAGATGGAGAAAAAGCCTTTGACAAGATTCAGTCTCCATTTATGATGAAAACTCTCCAGAAAGCAGGTATAGAAGGAACATACCTCAATATAATAAAAGCCATATACAAAAAAACTACAGCAAACATTATCCTCAATGGTGAAAAATTGAAAGTATTTCCTCTAAAATCAGGAACAAGACAATGGTGCCCACTCTCACCACTACTATTTGACATAGTTTTGGAAGGCCTAATCACAGCAGTCAGAGAAGAAAAAGAAATAAAAGGAATCCAGATTGGAGAAGAAGTGAAATTCTCACTGTTTGCAGATGACATGATCCTCTACATAGAAAACCCTAATGATGCCACCAGAAAATTACTAGAACTAGTCAATGAAAATAGTAATATTGAAGGATATAAAATTAATACACAGAAATCCCTTGCATTCCTATACACCAACAATGAAATATCAGGAAGAGAAATTGAAGAAACAATCCCATTCACCATTGCATTGAAAAGAATAAAATACTTAGGAATAAATCTGCCTACAGAAACAAAACACCTGTATATAGAAAACTATAAAACACTAATGAAAGAAATCAAAGATTATACAAATAGATGGAAAAACATACCATATTCATGGATTGGAAGAATCAATATTGTGAGAATGAGTATACTACCCAAAGCAATCTATAGATTCAATGCTGCTACTAAGTCGCTTCAGTTGTGTTCGACTCTGTGCAACCCCATAGACAGCAGCCCACCAGGCTCCCCTGTCCCTGGGATTCTCCAGGTAAGAACACTGGAGTGGGTTGTCATTTCCTTCTCCAGTGCATGAAAGTGAAAAGTAAAAGTGAAGTCGCTCAGTTGTGTCTGACTCTTCACGACCCCATGGACTGCAGCCTACCAGGCTCCTCCGTCCATGGGATTTTCCAGGCAAGAGTACTGGAGAGGGGTGCCATCACTTCCTCCGCAGTCCCCATCAAACTACCAATGCTATATTTCACAGAACTAGAACAAATAATTTCACAATGTATGAAAACACAAAAAACCTCGGATAGCCAAAGCAATCTTGAGAAAGAAGAATGAAACTGGAGCAATCAACCTCCCTGACTTCAGACTATACCACAAAGCTACAGTCATCAAGAGAGTATGGTACTGGCACAGAGACAAAATTATAGATCAGTGGAACAGAATAGCCCAGAGATAAATCCATGCACTTATGGACACCTTATCTTTGACAAAGGAGGCAAAAATATACAATGAAGGAAAGATAGTCTCTTCAACAAGTGGTGCTGGGAAAACTGGTCAACCACATGTAAAAGAATGAAACTAGAATACTTTCTAACACCATACACAAAAATAAACTCAAAATTTATTAAAGATCTAAATATAAGATGAGAGACTATAAAACTCATAAAAGAAAACATAGGCAAAACACTCTGACATAAATCACTGCAAGATCCTTTATGACCCACCTCCCAGAGTAATGGAAATAAAAACATAAATGGGAACTAATTAAACTTAAAAGCTTTTGCACAATGAAGAAAACTATAAGCAAGGTGAAAAGATAGCCTTCAGAATGGGAGAAAATAATAGCAAATGAAACAACTGACAAAGAATTCATCTCCAAAATATATAAGCAGCTTATGCAGCTCAATACCAGAAAAACAAGCATCCCAATAAAAAAAAGTGAACAAAAAACTAAACAGACATTTCTGCAAAGAAGACATCAGTTCAGTTCAGTCGCTCAGTCATGTCTGACTCTTTGTGACACCATGGACTGCAGCATGCCAAGCTTCCTTGTCCATCACCAACTCCTGGAGCTTGCTCAGACTCATGTCCATTGAGTTGGTGATGCCATCCAACCATCTCATCCTCTGTCATCCCCTTCTCCTCCTGCCTTCAGTCTTTCCTCAGGGTCTTTTTCCATTAGTCAATTGTTTGCATCACCTGGCCAAAAAGTATTGAAGCTTCAGCATCAGTCCTTCCAATGTATATTCAGCACGGATTTCCTTTAGGATTGACTCATTTGATCTCCTTGCAGTTCAAGGACTCTACAGATGGCAGGTGAACATATGAAAAGATGTTCAGCATCACTCATTATTAGAGAAATGCAAATCAAAACCTCAATGAGATGTCATCTCATGCCACTCAGAATGGCTGTCATCTAAAAGTCTGCAAACAAATGCTGGAGAGGGTGTGGAGAAAAGGGAACTCTCTTACACTGTTGGTGGGAATGCAAACTCATATAGCCACTATGGAGAACAGATTGAAGATTCCTTAAAAACTTGGGAATAGAACTGCCATATAACCTAGCAGTCCCATTGCTGGGCATACACACTGAGGAAACCAGAACTGAAAGAGACCCATTGTACCCCAATGTTCATTGCAGCACTATTTACAATAACTAGGCCATGGAAGTAACCTAGATGTCCACTGGCAAATGAATGGGTAAGGAATTTGTGGTACATATACACAATGGAATATTTCTCAGCTATAAAAAGGAACATATTTGAGTCAGTTCTAATGAGGTGGATGAAACTGGAGCCTTTTATACAAAATGAAGTAAGTCAGGAGAAACACAAATCCTGTATATTAACACATATGTATGGAATTTGGAATGACAGTAATGACAATCCTACATTCAAGGCAGCAAAAAAGACACAGATATAAAGAACAGACTTTTAGACTATGTGAGAGAAGGTGAGAGTGGAAAACCTGTATATTATCCTATGTAAAATAGATGACCAGTGCAAGTTCAGTGTGTGCAACAGAGTACCCAAAGCCAGTACTCTGGGACAACCCAGAGCGATAGACAGGGAGAGAGGTGAGAGGAGGGTTCCCGATGGGGGGAACACATGTATACCCATGGCCAATTCATGTTGATGTACGGCGAAAGCTGTCACAATATTGTGAAGCAATTATCCTCCAATTAAAATAATTTATTAAAAAATAGAATTTTTCTATATCTCCAGTTATATGACATTCTTTTATTTCTCAAAAAATTTGGACTAATTTGTGAGAAAAGTTAGAAAATTTTACTCAGTGACTTGGTATTCCTGTTAATATTTTGAAGCACTAGAAATGATTATTTCCCTTTCCATTTTGTTTACCTTAAGAAACTGTTTCCTGAGTGTAGAGATAAATTTCAACTTAGATCATGCATGAAGAAACTTATTTTGAGTTGAGTCGATATCAATGAAGTTTGTACTGAATAAAATAAAATAAGACTCTATTAAAAGATGTCCTTTAAATATTTTAACCCTGGTAAATAACCTGATTATTTCTTTTACACTTTTTCACTTACATTTGTTTATGTGAGAATTACTGCAGGCCCTTGTGCCTGATCTGAGTGGGTACTGGGTTTTAGTCTCTCACTCCCTGTGTGCCTGGTTGCCCAATGTCTAGGGGCAGGTCACAGTAGGCTGTCCGTTGTACTTTATGTCAGTCTGCTCTCCCACCTGTCATTCTGCTCTCCACGCTCCACGAGTAACTCCATGCTAAGTCCTCTCCATATCCCTACCCGGGTAATCTCAGAACTTCTGGAAAGGAGAAGTAGCTAGCCCTCAACAAAAAGTCAGCAATAATATCTGATGAATAAAAAACATAAAAGATTAATTGGAGTTGTTTCAGTTTATTTTCTGATGCTTCTAGATTTGCTTCATTTCTTTATGTTATATTTAACCTCTACCGAAATATTTTCCATTATTGATGCGGATTTTGAATCTTTTAGTTGTATCAAAATAATGAAAAAATTGGAAAAATGGTGCCTTTTCCCTTTAATTATGAGGAATATTTCTTTCTTTTGGTATTTTGTTTCCAATGTCCTCCTCTTTGTTTCTTTCAGTAAATATCCCTGATGCAGCTTTTATTCAAGCAACCTATGGAAAATGCAAATTGGCCAGGGCCCAAGAGGACTATATTTCTTTGGATGTAAAACATACCTTCACCAACTCTGGTGTGAAGAAAAACAGTGAAGATTCTGAAAGTGAGCCTGATGATTTTAAAGATACAATGCCATTTACCCCAAAGCCTCAAACACTTAGACAAAGAATGGCTGAAGAAACAAGTACGTATTTTATTTATTTATAGTATATGAATATTAAGGCACTTTTTAGTAGAATATATTATGGTAAGTATATCCATAAAAATATAATGTAGTATCTCCTTTCTAAAATGTTTTATACCAATATCACTGATATCATGGCTTCTAAAATACTTTACATGTCTTATCAAAATGTTATCAAAGGGTGCAATAATATTTACTTGTTATCTGATCTCCACTTGATTGTTTTTGACAGGTTAAAAAATTTGTAGAGTTTTTGATAAAATATTTGGAAGCATCTATAGGGATTTTAGGTGTCATATATTAAAATCTTCCCTGCTCTAGTAAAAAGTTTTCCCCAATCAATAATCATTAAGTCTCAAAGAATATTTTCACATTTCTCATTTATTAAGAGGAATATTTTACCAAATTTTTGTCACTTCAGATAATACCATTTCTGAATGGTATTTTGGTTCCTATTAACTCAGAAATTATTTTTGATACATATTTAGATTCTCAGGCATAATTGAGAATCTCTGATGAAACCAAGTGTTTCATTTTTTCCGAAGCTTTTTCATAAATGAGACCACCTGTTTACAGTGAGACAGTATGGTGATAAGTGCAGATTTTGAAGTCAAATTGCTCGAATCAGGGCCTGGTTTCAACACAGTCCTTTGATACGGGTCTATGTTATATAACCTCCTGCTATCTAATTTCTTTGTTTATAAAGAGAGGATACTAATAGCGCCTTCCTCCCAGAATTAGGTACTGGGAAGAAAAAGTTAACACATAAAAAGTGCTGCTAAGCCATTTATAAGCTCCTGAATTGCTGATTGCTGCTGCTAATGGAATGGCTCAGACAGTAAGAAATCCGCCTGCAATGCAGTGGACTTGGGTTCAATCCGTGGGTTGGAAGATCCCCTGGAGAAGGGAACCCAATTCTCTTGCTTAGAGAATTCCATGGACAGAGGAGCCTGGCAAATTACAGTCCATGGGGTCACAAAGAGTTGGACACGACTGTGCAACTTTTCACCTCACTTTAATTAGAATGAAAAAATATGGAATATTTATACATCAATTTTCTTTTTCTAGCAACTAGAAATGAAGAAACAAGTGACGATAGTCAAGATGAAAAAAGTCAAGATATTTGGGAGCAGCAGCAAATGAGGAAAGCTGTTAAAATCACAAAGGTAGTAATGTTTTATACATATGTATTAGTTTCATTCCATATGTATTTGTGGTAACAAATTACTGCAAACTTGACGACTTAAAACAACAGACATTTGTTCTCTCACAGTTGTTGAGGCTAGAAGTCTCAGTTCAAGGTGTTGGTAGGACTGTGCTCCTTTTGAAGCCCCTGGAGAAGAATTCTCCCCCCCCCGTTTTCTTTTTTCTCTTTTTTAAATTGAAGTAGAATTGACATACAGTATTTTGTTAGTTTCAGGTGTACAAAACAGTGATGACTTTTAAATACATGATGAAATAAATCACCATGATAGGTCTAGTAGCCATCTTTCACCATGCAAAATTATTACAGCGTAATTGACTATGTTCCTTAAGCTGTATATTATATCAGGGATCCCCAGCCTTTGGGCCATGAACTAATACCTTCTATCAGATCAGTGGCAGCATTAAATTAAGAATAAAGTACACAACACATGTAATATGCTTGAATCATCCTGAAACTATCCCCCACACACTTGATCTGTAGAAAAATTGTTTTCCACAAATCTGTCCATGGTGCCCAAAAGATTGGGGACCACTGTATTACATCCCTGTGACTTATTTATTTTATAACTGGAAGTTATAAAACTTAATTCACTTCACTCATTTCCCCCTCCCCTTGGGCAACCACCAGTGTGTTCTTTGTATCTATAAGTTGTCTGTTTTGTTTTGTTTATTACATTCCACATATAAGTGAGATCAAAGAGACTGTCTTTGTCTTGTTACACTTAGCATAATACTCTGTATGTCCATCCATGTTGTGAAAAATGACATGATGTCATTCTTTTCTCTGGCTGAATAACATTCCATTGTGTGTATACACACACACACACACACACACGCACGCACACACACATATATATATGAGACTTTATATATATTTATATGGCTTTATATATATACACACACACATATGTATGGCTTTATATATATATACACACACATATATGTGAGACTTTATATATATATATATACACACACACACATATATATATATAAAGAATCTACCTGCAATGCAAGAGACACAGTAGATGTGGGACACACACACACACACGCACGCACACACACATATATATATGAGACTTTATATATATTTATATGGCTTTATATATATACACACACACATATGTATGGCTTTATATATATATACACACACATATATGTGAGACTTTATATATATATATATACACACACACACATATATATATATAAAGAATCTACCTGCAATGCAAGAGACACAGTAGATGTGGGTTTGATCCATGAGTCAGGAACATCCCCTGGAGAAGGAAATGGCAACCCGTTCCAGTATTTCTTGCATGAAAAGAAATCCCATGAACAGAATAGCCTGGTGGGCTACAGTCCAGAGGGTCGCAAAGAGTTGGACACAACTGAACCACGAAGTGTGTGCATGCACACGCGCACACACACACACACACACACACCACATATTCTTTATCTATTTGCATATTAGTGGACACTTACATTGCTTCCTTATCTTCAGTTCAGTTCAGTCACTCAGTCGTGTCCCACTCTTTGCAACCCCATAAATCACAGCACGCCAGGCCTCCTTGTCCATCACCAACTCCTGGAGTTCACTCAGACTCACGTCCATCGAGTCCGTGATGCCATCCAGCCATCTCATCCTTGGTCGTCCCCTTCTCCTCCTGCCCCCAGTCCCTCCCAGCATCAGAGTCTTTCCCAGTGAGTCATCTCTTCACATAAGGTGGCCAAAGTACTGGAGTTTCAGCTTCAGCATCATTCCCTCCAAAGAAATCCCAGGGCTGATCTCCTTCAGAATGGACTGGTTGGATCTCCTTGCAGATCTCCTTCAGAATGGACTGGTTGGATCTCCTTACAGTTGAAAAGCATCAGTTCTTTGGTGCTCAGCTTTCTTCACAGTCCAACTCTCACATCCATACATAACTAATGGAAAAACCATAGCTTTGACTAGACGGACCTTTGTAGGGAAAATAATGTCTCCGCTTTTCAGTATGCTGTCTAGGTTGGTCATAACTTTTCTTCCAAGGAGTCTTTTAATTTCATGGCTGCAGTCACCATCTGCAGTGATTTTGGAGCCTCCAAAATTAAAGTCTGACACTGTTTCCACTGTTTCTCCATCTATTTCCCATGAAGTGATGGGGCCAGATGCCATGATCTTCATTTTCTGAATGTTGAGCTTTAAGCCAACTTTTTCACTCTCCTCTTTCACTTTCATCAAGAGGCTTTTTAGTTCCTCTTCACTTTCTGCCATAAGGGTGGTGTCATCTGCATATCTGAGGTTATTGGCAGCTGTGAATAATGCTGCAGTGAGCATAGGGTTGCATAGAACTTTTCACATTAATGTTTTTATTTTCTTCAGGTAATTACCTAGAGTGAAATTGCTGGATGATATGGTAGTTCTTTTTTTCCACATGTTGAGGAATCTCCATGCTGTTTGCCCTGGTTGCTGTGCCAATGTATGTTCCCATGAACAATGCACAAGGGATCCCTTTTGTCCACACCCTTGCCAACACTTATTTGTTATCTATGTGGCTATGGTCTTAGTTGTGGCATGCCCAAACTTTTCTCTAGTCGTGGTATACAGGCTCCAGAGCATGAGGCTCATTAGTTGTGGCATACAGGCTTAGTTTCCCTGCAGTGTGTGGGATCTTAGTTCCCCAACCAGGGATCACACCCACTTCCCTCATATTGGAAGGCAGCCTCTTAACATTGGACCACCAGGGAAGTCCCATTTGTTGTCTTTTGCTAATAACTGTTTTAATAGGTGTGAGGTGTCTTATTGTGGTATTGATCTGCATTTCCCCGATGAGTAGTGATGTTCAGCATCTTTTCATGTGTCTGTTGGCCATTTTAACTCTTCATTGAAGAAATATCTTTTCCAATCCTCTGTGGATTTTTTGATCAGGTTTTTTTTTTTTAATATTGAGGTGTATGAGTTCTTAATATAATTTGGATATTAACTATTTATGAAATATATCATTTGCAAATATCTCCTCACATTCAATAGGGTACCTGTTTGTTTTATTGACGATTTCCTTTACTGCACAAAATGTTTTTAGTTTGTAGTTCCATTTGTTTATCTTTACCTTTATTGCTCTTGCCTGAGAAGTCATAGCCAAAAAAAAATATTGCTGAGATTGATGTCAAAGAGCATATCATTTATGTTTTCTTCTAGGAGTTTTATGGTTTCATAAATGATTTTTGTAAATTGTGTAAGAAGATGGTCCAATTTCATTCTTTTGCAAAAATGTAGCTGTCCAGTTTTCCTAGCACCGTTTTGTTGAAGAGGCTATCTTTTTTCCTGGAGAAGGAAATGGCCAGTATTCTTGCCTGGGAAATCCCATGGAGAGATGAGCCTGGTGGGCTACACTTCATGGAGTCACAAGAGTTGGAAACAACTTAACGACTAAACCACCACCACTGTCCTTTCCTCACTGTATGTTCTTGCCTTCTTTGTTATAGATTAACTGACCATATAAGCATGCGTTTACTTCTAGACTATCTGTTCTGTTCCATTGATTTATGTGTCTCTTTCTGTTCCAGTAATACGTTGTTTTGATTACTGTAGTTTGAAATCTGGGAGCTTGATATCTCTAGCTTTGTTCTTCCTCAAGATTTCTTTGGCTATTTCAAGGTCTTCTGTGGTTTCATATAAATGTTAGGATTATTTGTTCTTATTACATGAAAAATTTCATGGTTATTTTGGTGTGCTTGCTCAGTCGCTTTAGTATGTCTGATTCTTTGCAACCCTATGGACTGTAGCCCACCAGGCTCCGCTATCCATGGGAGTCTCCAGACAAGAATACCGGAGTGGGTTGCCATGCCCTCCTCCAGGGGTTGAACCCATGTCCTGTGTTTCCTGCACTGAAGGTGGATTCTTTACCCACTGGGAAGCCGGGCATTTTGTTAGGGATTGCCTTGAATCTCTCAGTGGAGAATTCGTTCTTGCTTTGTCTAAATTCTGTTAGCTCCAGGTATTCCTTGCTTTGTGACCACTTAATTTCTGTCCTCCACCTCCTTCTTTACACGGCTTTCTCTGCACCTCTGCTTAGTGTGTCTTTTATAAGGATATGTGTCATCAGATTTAGGGCCTGCTTCAATAATCCAGGGTGATCTCATCTTGATATTCTTCACTTAATTACAACCCCAAAGACTCTGTTTCCAAACAGGGTTATTTTCAGAGGTTCCAGGGGTTAGGACATAGACCTAACTTTGGGAGGCCATCATTCATCCCACTATACCATGTACATTATGTTCTTTTCCCACTAGATAATAAATGCCTTCCATATATTAGAAGCCCCTTGAGGCAACTATATCTTTTTTACTTTTAATTTTGCTGTTAAAAGTATGGTAGATGCCTAAGTAAATAGGGTTAAAACAAAACTAACAACAGAAAGCATTACACTTGGGATCATTAAATGTCCTGGATTTGGGTTCTGACTTTACCACTAAAATACACTCTCCATGAAGTCAAGAATTATTAACTATTTTCTCAGTGTTATATCCCATAGTACCTAATATGGTGAGAGCTCAATAAATACTTGTGTACTCTGAGAAAATCATTTCATTTTTCTAAATCTGTTTTCTCAACAATAAAATGGGAATGATAAAGTGGGAATGATAGTGTTACCTACCTGAGCAGGTGGCTATAAGGCTCAAAATTATAATGATTTTAATTTAAAAAATTTGTTTAATTATTAACTTTATTTTTAATCTTTGTAGTAGGAATGCTTTGAAATTTTGTTTGCTCTTTTAAGCAAGAAAATTTTTTACAATCTTCATGTTATTAACACTAAAAAGCTAAGTAAAAGTAAGCCTTCAGTTGTAATTTAGAAGTCTCTGAGCCATTCTATTTTCCAGTTATTTGCAATCTGAATGATTTTTTTTTCACTACTATTAATAAGAACAGAAATATTTGCTTGGTTTTTTTCTTCCTTTTTTTTTCTTTCTTTTGATCAGAGATGTTTTTGGTTGTTTTTCTTTCTTTGTAATGTGAAATATACTGTGTTACAACATGTATTACCTAGGAATGCATTCTTTTGCAAGTAACAGAAAACCCAAATAATGGTGGCTTAAACAAAATTAAAAGCTTTACCTACAAACCCACCAGCAGACTTCTATTTGCTATCCTTTCACTCAACTGGAGTTAGATGGCAACTTCTATCATGAAGAAACAAATATTTGGTTTGTTGCTGTTCTTAATTTACTTTATTGAAGTATATCTTATTTATAATATTGTAGTTTCTACTGTACAGCAAAGTGACTTAGTTTTATATATACATATATATATTCTTTTTTCATATTCTTTTCCATTATGATTTATCACAGGATATTGAATATAGTTCCCTGGGCTATAGATTAGGACCTTCTTGATTCTATAGATAAGTTTCATCTGCATCTGATATTTCAGAAGTCTCAATACGTCCCTTCCCCACTTCCCTGACTTGGCAGGCACAAAAGTGAAAGTGAAATCGCTCAGTCGTGTCCGACTCTTTGGGACCCCATGGACTGTAGCCTACTGGGCTCCTCCGTCGATGGGATTTTCCGGGCAAAGGTACTGGAGTGGGTTGCCATTTCCTTCTCCAGAGGATCTCCCTGACCCAGGGATCGAACCCAGGTCTACCTGCATTGAAGGCAGACGCTTTACCCTCTGAGCCACTAGGCAAGAACAAGTATGTTCTTTTTATCTGTGAGTCTGTTTCTGTTTCATAGGTAAAAGTTCATTTGTGTCATATTTTAGACCCAACATTTAAGTGATATCATATGGTATTTGTCTTTCTCTTTCTGACTTCCTTCACTTTGTATAATAATCTCTAGGTCCATTCATGTTGCTGCAAATGGCATTATTTCATTCTTCTGTTATATTAACATATATGTACCTCTTCATCTTTATCCGCTCATCTGTCAGTGGACATTTAGTTTGTTTCCATGTCTTGGCTATTGTAAATAGTGTGTGGTCAATGTTGGGGTGCATGTATCTTTTTTTATATTTATCTTTGGATATATGCCCAAGAGTAAGATTGCAAGATCATATAGCAGCTTTGTTTTTTGTTTTTTGAGGAACCTCCATATACTGTTGACCACAGTAGCTGCACCAATTTACATTCCCAACAACAGTGTAGGAGGATTCCCTTTTCTCCATACCCTCTCCAGCATTTGTTATGTGTATACTTTTTAATGATGGCTGTTCTGACTGGTAGTCGTGTACATGTAGTCATGTACAGATTTGAGAGTTAGACCATAAAGAAGGCTGAGCACCAAAGAATTGATGTTTTCGAATTGTGGTGCTGGGGAAGACTTGTGAGAGCTCAAACCAGTCAATCCTAAAGGACATCAATCCTGAATATTCATTGGAAGGACTGATGCTGAATCTGAAGCTCCATTTCTTTGGCTTCCTGATGTGAAGAGCTGAATGGGAAAAGACCATGATGTTGGGAAAGACTGAAGGCAAAAGGAGAAGGGGGCGGCAGAGGGTAAGATGGTTAGATACTATGACTAACTCAATGGACATGAATTTGAGCAAGCTCTGGCAGAGGAGCCTGGCATGCTGCAGTCCGTGGGGTTACAAAGAGTTGGAGACTGCTAGTGACTGAACAACAGCAATATGCTGACTGGTGTGAGGCAGTACCTCATTGTAGTTGTGATTTATATTCTTATATTGGTTAGCAGTGTTGAGCATTTTTTCATGTTCCTGTTGGCTGTGTGTCTTTTTAGAAAAATATCTATGTAGATCTTCTACCCATTTTTTGATTGGGTTGTTTTTGTTGTTACTGTTATTGAGTTGTATGAGCTGTTGGTAGATTTTGGAATCTCCCTGTCAGTTGGATCACTGGCAAATATTGGGTTGTTCAAAAATTTTGTTCTGGTTTTTCGTATTTGGCCAACCTAGTATTTTCTTCCACACCATAAGTTGTCTTCATTTTGTTTATGGTTTCCTTTGTTGTACAAAAGCTTATTATCTTGATTGGGTGCTACTTATTTATTTTTGCTTCTATTTCTAATTTGCTTTGATGTAAGAAAATATCTGTATATGTCAGAGAATGTTTTGCCTATGTTCTCTTCTAAGAGTTTTCTGATGTCTTACATTTAAGTCTCTAAACCATTTTGAATTTATTTTTTGTTACAGAGTAGGGTATGTTCTTACTTTGTTAAATTACATGTGGCTGTCCAGCTTTTCCAACACCATTTGCTGAAGAAATTCTTTTCTCCATTGTTGCATTCTTGCCTCCTTTGTTGAAGACCAGCTGGCCATAGTTGTGTGGATTTCTTAGTTTTTTTTACATTGATCCACATGTCTCTTTTTGTGCCAGTATCACACTGTTTTAATTGCTGTAGTTTTATAGGATTGTCTGAAGTTTGGGAGGGTCATGCCTATAGCTTTATTTGTTTTCCTCAGGATTGCTTTGGCAATTCTGTGGTTTCATATGGATTGTTCGTTCTAGTTTTATGAAAAATGTTATAGGTAATTTGATAGGGATCACATTAAATCTATAGATTGCTTTGAATAGTATGGATATTTTAACAATGTTAATTCTTCCAACTCAAGAGCATGGGATGTCTTCCATTTCTTTAAATCATCTTCAGTTTCCTTTATTAATATTTTATAGTTCACAGCACATTAAGTCTTTTACCTCCTTGGTGTGGTTTGTTTCTAAGTATTTTTTATGTGATTTTAAAAGGGATTATTTTTATTCTTTCTCTTTATGATAGTTCCTTGTTAGTATAAAGAAAATGCAACAAATTTCTGTGTGTTAATCTTGTATCCTGGCTAGTTCGTGAACTTGTTTAACAGTTCTAACAGTTTTTGTATGGGTTGTTACGATTTTCTGTGTATCATGTTACATTTTAAAATGACAGTTTTTCCTCTTTGCTTCCAATCTGGATACCTACTATTTCTTTTTTTTTGTCTGATTGCTGTGGCTAGTACTTCCAGGACTCTGTTGAATAGAAGAGGTGAAATTGAACATCCTTGCCTTGATTAGATTTTACCAGGAAGGTTTTCCATTTTTTACCACTGAGTATTATGTTGGCTATAGGTTTATAGCTTTTATTACATTGTAGTATGTTCCCTCTGTACCCAGTTTCTTAAGAGTTTATATCATGGATGTTGAATTTTGTTAAATGCTTTTCCTACATCTACTGAAAGATCATGTAGTTTTGTCTTTTCTGTGTCAAATGTAGTTAAGCACATTCATTGCTTGATTTGTGCATGTTGAGCCATCCCTGTGATCCTGGGATGAATCCAACTTGGTCATGGTATATGATATTTTTATGTGTTGTTAGATTGAGGCTGCTGGCATTTTGTTAGGACTTTTGCATCTATATTCATCAAAGACACTAGCCTATAGTTTTCTTTTTTTATAGTATCTTTATCTGGTTTTGGTATCAGGGTAATAGTGGCTTCATAGAATGTCCTTGGGAGTGCGCCCTCCTTTGCAGTCTTTTGGGAGATTTTGAGAGGGATCAGTATGAGTTCTTTTTGTATGTTTGATAGAATTTGCCTGGGAGCTATTAGGTCCTGGGCTTTTGTTTGTAGGGAGGTTTTGTGGTTTTTTTTAATTGCATATTCTGTTTCACTTCAAGTGATTGGTCTTTTCAAAGTATGTTGTTTCTTCTTGATTCAATTCTGGTGAGCTGTTATGTTTGTAGAAATTTGTCCATTTCTTCCAGCTTGTTCTGTTTGTCAGTATATAATTGTTCATAGTGTTTTCTTATAGTTTTTTTTTTTTTGTATTTCTGCAATATCAGCTGTGATTTCTCCTCTTTCATATCTCACTTTATTTATGTGATTCCTCTTCTTGGTGAGACTGGCTAGAGGTTTATCAATCTTATTTATTCTTTCAAAGAAATAGCCTTTGTTTTTATTTATTTCTTTCTATCATTTTTAATCCCTACTTTATTTCCTCTCTAATCATTATTTTCTTTTGACTTTGAGTTTTGTTTTTTTCTCCTTTTTCTAATTCTTTTAGGTGTTAGATTTTTTATATGAGATTTTTCTTGTTTCTTGAAGAAGGCCTGTATCACTATGAACTGCCCTCTAAGTAAACTGCTTTTATTGCATCCTATAGATTTTTATATGGTTATCTTTTCATTATCATTTTTCTTAAGGTATCTTTTAATTTCTTCTTTGCTTTCATCATTGACTCATTGGTTTTGGTTTTTTTTTTGAGACAAGTTCTTTAGGCTGCAGGTAATCGAGTTTTTTGTTTGTTTTGTCATTTCTGTTTCTGTGGTTAATTTCAGTTTCATGCTATTGTGGTTAGAAAAGCTGCTTCAAAAATTTCTGTACTCTTAAATTTATTGAACCTTCTTTTGTGCCCCAGTGTGTGGTCAACCACAGAGAATGTTCCATGTGCACTTGAATGTATATTGTTTTTTATATTATAATGTCCTGAAAATATCAATTAAGTCTAAATGTTCTAGTGTATCATTTAGGATTTCTGTTGCCTTATTGATTTTCTGTCTAGAAGACCTGTCCATTGATATGAGTAGGGTATTAAAGTCTCTTACTGTTGTATTCCTGTCCATTTCTCCCTTTATGTCTGTATTTGTTCAGCGTAATCAGGTTCTCCTATATTGCATATATGTTGAATGTAATACACTCTTCTTATGTTGATTTTTTCATTGTTATGTAGTGTCCTTCTTTATCTTTCTTTATGACCTTTGTTTTAAAGTCCATTACTGCTACCCATGCTTTCTTATTATCATTTCTGTTTGCATGAAATATCTTCTTCCATCCGCTCACTTTCAGTCTGTGTGTTGTTTACCCTAATGTGGGCCTGTAATGTGGGTAGGTAGCTCTTGTTTTTTAATCCAATCTGCCACTCATTGTCTTTTGATTGCAGCATTTAGTCCATTGGCAGTTAAGGTAATTATTAATAGATGTATATTTATTACTATTTTTATCCTTATTTTCCAGTTGATTTTGTATTTGTTCTTTATTATTATTTTTGTTCCTTTTGTGGTTTGATGATTTCTTTTGTGTTATGCTTGTGTTCTTTTCTTATTGATTTTTGTGACTCTGTTGTATGTTTTAAATTTGTGGTTTTACACTCAGTCATGTCCGACTCTTTGTGACCCCATGGACTATACAGTCCATGGAATTCTCCATTCCAGGATACTGGAGTGGGTAGCCTTTCCCTTTTCCAGGGGATCTTCCCAACCCAGGGATCGAACCAAGGTCTCCTGCATTGCAGGAGGATTCTTTACCAGCTGAGCTACAAGGGAACACCAACCTGTGGTTACCCACACTGTTTTCAAGTACATTAACCCATTACTATATCTAATTCCTTTAGGCGGATAGTCATAAGTCCTCAAACACATTCTAAAATTTAAAAATCTACGTATTTTTACATTCCAACTTGGCATTTTATGATTTTCATGTCCTCTTCTACATCTTCATGTTTATGCTTTTGCTGTTCATTTTGTTTATCATTGGTTTCGTAAAAAATGTTTTTGTGAAATTTAATTTAATATGTGTACTAGCTCATTTAAGTGATTTCCTTTCCATTTTGTATTTTCTCTTTTTTCTCTTTTCTATAGATTATTGCTTCTTTGCTAGGATAGATTAATATTGCTGTTATTCTTTTAGTTTTTTCTCTTCTGAGAAATTCTCTTTCTCCTGTTCTCAATGATAATCTTGATGTGTAGAGTATGCTAGGTTGTGTATTTTTTTCCTTTCTGGACTTTAAATATATTTTGCCACTCCCTTCTAGCCTGCAATGTTTTCTGTAGATAAATCAGTTAACAGCCTTATGAGGGTTTCCTTGTAATTAACTCTTCGTTTTTCTCATGCAGCCTTTAGAATCCTCTCTTTAACTTTTGCCGCTTTAATGATAATATGTCTTGGTGTATGTCTGCTTGAGTTCATCTTGTTTGAGACCATGTGCTTCTTATGGGCTTCCCAGGTGGCTCAGTGGGTAAAGAATCTGTCTGCAGTGCAGGACTTGCAGGTTCGATCCCTGGGTTAGGAAGATTCCCTGGAGGAGGACATGGTGACCCACTCCAGTGTTCTTGCCTAGAGAATTCCACGGACAGAGGAGCCTGGCAGGCTACATTTTGTGGGGTTCCAAAGAGTCAGACACGACTGAAGTGACTGCTGTGCTTCCTATGCCTAGATATCTGTTTCCTTGTTTAAGTTGGGAAGTTTTCAGACATAGTTTCTTGAAATGCATTTTCTATCCCCTTTTCCCTTTCTTCCTTTTTGCAGTTATGCATAGGTTGGCCTTCTTTCTATTACCCATAATTCTCACATTGCTTTCATTTTCTTCATTTGGTTTTCTGTCTGCTGCCCTGATTGGGTGATTTCCATTATTCCCTCTTCCAGAACACTTATGTGTTCTGCATTATTCATTTCCTGTTTATATTGCCTTTAGCTCAGCTTTCATCTTGGCAAGTGAGTTTTCTAATTTTCTCAGCTCCTCTTTCTAGTTTCTAATTCCTTTTTAGAGTAGTCTGTATTTCAGTTGACACCCTTTCTTAATTCCTTCAGTATTTTCATTATCTCCTTTTTGAAATCAGTGTTTATTAAACTGAAGAGGTCTATTTCAGTGATTGTTCAAGGCAAGTCTCTTGATCTTTTAATTGAGAGAGGTTTTTCTGTGTCTTCATTTTACTTATATTTCTAGTCTACCATCTTGATTGAAGCCTCTGGTATTTGTTTTATTGAGAGTATGCTGCTGCTGGTACTGCTAAGTCACTTCAGTCATGTCCAGCTCTGTACGACCCCAGAGACAGCAGCCCACCAGGCTCCCCCGTCCCTGGGATTCTCTAGGCAAGAACACTGGAGTGGGTTGCCTTTCCCTCCAATGCATGAAAGTAAAAAGTGAAAGTGAAGTCGCTCAGTCGTGTCCGACTCTTAGCGACCCCATGGACTGCAGCCCACCAGGCTCCTCTGCCCATGAGATTTTCCACCCTGGAGTGGGGTGCCATTGCCTTCTCCATTTGAGAGTATATTAGATCATAAAAAGAACTAGCTTTAAAAACACTGAAAACCAAGCTTTTGTGAAAAATGAGATTTTGTAATTTGCCTCTTGCATTTGTAATTTTTAAGTTCTAAATTTTAAAACTGTGTGATAATTTTAAAAACATTTTATAAACCATAAAGAATGTCAGAGGCATGGAATTTTAAGCTGGTGAGACCTTAGTGTATCTAGTCTGCTTTCACGGTATTAGTATTTGGAGGGCTAATGAATGTTGAAAACAATACAAATTTTCATATTATTTTTAGGGACAGGACATAGATCTTTCTTACAGCCATGAATCTCAAACAGTGAAGAAGTTTGATGCTTCCATTTCATTTCCACCAGTAAGTTTAGAAATTATAAAGAAGAAACTAAATACTAGGTAAGTAATATTAAGTTTAAAATTTACATTTGTTATAGACATTTAGTAGTGAAAGAATTAGCAATATAATATTTTTAATTGAGACTTCCCTTGGTGGTCCAGTGGTTAAAAATATGCCTTGCAGTATAGGGAACTTGGGTTCAGTCCCTGGTCGGGGAACTAAGATCCCACATGCAGGGCAACTACTGAGCCTGCAAGCTACAGCTAAGACCTGACACAGCCATAAATATAAATATATATTTTATTAATTATTAAATGTTAATGTTAAAGAGTTATAGGAAAAACCTTTTTTGTATATGTCTTTCAGTGTTCAAAATAGATATATCTTGTAGTTAAAATCAATAAATAATATCAAATTCTGCTTTTTTTAACTTACTATTTTTAATCTGCATTTATCTATACCACTAGACCTGCCTTACAAAAATTGATGAAAGATATCCTTCAAGTTGAATGAAAGGACACTGTACGGTAGCATGAGGCATATAAAAATACAGAGTTCTCAGTGCAGAATACTGTAAGAGTGGTATGACAATCACTTTTAATTCAGAAATTGAATTTAAAAGGTAAAAACACAAATATAATTATGATATGTTAATGCATGCAAAAATGTTTAATGTAATTTGTGCTATCAATAACAAGAGGTGGCAGGGGAGATGTAAAGGAATAGAGTTTTCATATGAGATTGAAAGTTAAAATGTTTTCAGTTTAAAAGAGATTACTGGAATTGCAATATTTTTTGTAAACCCCATGGTAAACATAAGAGAAATACCTATAGAAGATATGCAGTGGAAAATGAAAATGACCCAGAACACATCACTAAAATAATAAAATAACAAAACCCAAGGCAGTAAGAGAGGAGGAGGGACAAAATAACTATAAGACAAAAAGCAATTTTAAAATGGCAATCATAAGTCCTTCCATATCACTAATTACTTTAAATATAAATAGATTAAACTCTATAATCAAAAGATGTATAGTGGCTGAGTGCATTGAAAAGAAAAGCAAGATCCAGTAGTTCCCTGGCGGTCTAGTGGTTAGGGCCCAGGTTCAATCCTTGGTCAAGAAACTAATATCCCACAAGCCACCCAAGCCAAAAAAAAAAAAAAAAGGCAAGATACAACTGTATACCATCTGCAAGAGTCTCACTTGGCTTAAGGATGTATATGGAAAGAAAGTGAAAGTCTTGCAAAAAGATTCCATGCAAACAGTAAACAAAAGAGACCAGGATTGCCACTATTGGAGGAAAGGATTTTAAGTTAAAAACTACGTGAGACTATAAAAGCCAAAGTATAATATAAAAGGATCAATTCATTGGGACAGTATAGCAGTTATATACATATATATGTGTGAGATGGCTTCACTGGCTAATTCTACCAAACATTTAATGATGAATTAACACTATTCCTTCTCAAACTCTTCCAAAAAGCTGAAGAGGAGATAACATTCCCAAGCTCATTCTCTGAGGTCAGCATTACCCTGATCCCCCAAATCCCAAAGATAGTATAAGAAAAGGAAATTAGTAAACCAGTATCCTTGTTGAATATTGATGTAAAAGTCTACAATAAAATACTTGCAAATGTAAGTTAAGAGGATTATATGCCATGACCAAGTGAGATTTATTCCTGGAATATGAGGGTGTTTTATAAGAAAATCAATGTGATACACTATATAAACAGAATGAATGGTGAAAACCGCACGATCATCTCAGCTGATTACAAGAAAAGCCTTTGGCAATGTTAAGCATGCTTTTATGAGAAATTGTTAATAGTTCATCATAATAAAGACCGTATAGGAGTAATGGACAGCTAATATCATATTTAGTCAAAAAGCTTTCCCTGTAGGGTCAGGAGCAAGGCAAGGATGCCTGTTCTTGTCTCTTGTATTCAACAAAGTTTTGAAAGCCCTAGCCAGAGAATTCAGGTGAGAATAAGAATAAAAAGACATCAAAATAGGAGAGCAAAAAATAAAATTATCTCTGTTCACAGATGACATGATCTCACACATGGGAAAACCTGAAGACTGCATTTAACACAAAGAAACAAACACAAACCCTGTTAGAGTTAATAAATCTAGCAAAATTGCAGGATGAAGATCAGTTGTTTCTGTGCACTAACAATAAAAGTCCCAAAGTATATATTTAGAAAACATTTACAGTAGCATTAAAAAGAATATAATTTAGGAATTAGTCAAGGGGTACAAGTTTTCTACACCAGAAATTACAAAATTAATGGAAAGGTATCCATGATCATGGTTTAGAAAATTTAATATAGTTAAAATGTCCATATTACCCAAAGCAATCTATAGATGTAATGCATTCTCTATCAAAATCCCAATGGCATTTTTTGCAGAAATAGGGGAAAAAATCCTAAAATACATTCAGTTCAGTTCAGCCGCTCAGTCATGTCCAACTCTTTATGACCCCATGGTCTGCAGCACTCCAGGCTTCCCTGTCCATTACCAACTCCCAGAGGCTATTCAGATTCATGTCCATTAAGTCTGTGATGTCATCCAACCATCTCATCCTCTGTTGTTCCCTTTTCCTCTTGCCTTCAGTCTTTCCTAGCATCAGGGTATTTTCTTATGAGTTGGTTCTTTGCATGAGGTGGCCACAGTATTTAAGTTTCACCTTCGGCATCAGTTCTTCCAGTGAATATTCAGGACTGATTTTCTTTAGGATGGACTGGTTGGATCTCCTTGCAGTCCTAGGGACTCTCAAGAGTCTTCTCCAATACCAGTACATATAGAATCTCAAAGGACCCAAGAAAGAAAAAACACAAACAATAAAAGCAGAAATAGTTGGGACTATATGAAACTAGTTTCTGCATAGCAAGGAAATAATAAAGTGAAAAGGCAGCCAACAGAATAAGAAAAGATATTTGCAAACCATATATATGATAAGCAGTTAATACCCAAAACATGTAAGTAGCTCATATAATTCAACAACAAACTACCCAACAGAAAGATGGCCAAAGGATTGGAGTAAACCTTCCTCGAAGACATATAAGTGATGAAGAAACATGAAGAGATGCTCAACATCACTAATGATTAGAGAATTACAGAACATAACCTCACTCTAGGTGATCTTCTCAACCCAAGGACTGAACCCACATCTCCTGCAGTTTCTTCATTGGCAGGTGGATTCGTTACTACTTAAGCCACTTGGGAAGCTCTGTATGATGTGTTGCAGTGGTGAAGAATCCACTTGCCAGTTCAGGAGATGCAAGAGACACCAGTTCAATCTCTGGGTCAAGAAGATCTCCTAGAGTAGGAAATAGCAACCCACTCCAGTATTCTTGCCTAGAAAATTCCATGGACATAGGAGCCTAGTGGGCTATAGTCAGTGGGTTCACAAAGAGTCAGACAGGACTCGGCAACTAAGCACACAAATAAGTAGTCAGACTCTTAGAAACTAAAAGTCGAATAGTGGTTGCCCTGTGTGGAGGGGAGTGGAATGGAAAGTTGTTGATCAGTGAGTGTAGAATTTCAGTTCTGCAGGATGAAAAAGGTCTAAAGATCTGTTAGACAGCAGTGTGGATATAGTTAATACTACTGTAGTGTACTTTAAAATGGTTAAGATTGTCAGTTACATGCTTTTTACTACAGTAAAAAAATATAAGCATATAGTAATATTTTGTTAATCCATATAGTTGGCATATTGCATTTCTATGTTGATGTTTTGGTTTCTAAATTTGTCTTTACAAATAATGCTACAGATAATGAACATTTTGTTCCTATAAATCATTTAAACTATATTATTTCTTAACATAAATTTCCAGGAAAAGTTAACTGCAACAAAAGTTAGGTTATATTTTTAAGGTTCTTAGTAAAAATACGTTTCTAAAGCATAGCTAACCATTATCTATTGCTATTAATAGTTATCTCTTGGAGTTCCCTGGTGGTCCAGTGGTTAAGAGTACACCTTGCCAATGTAGGGGACACAGATTCAATCCCTGGTCTGGGAAGATTACACATGTCATAGGGCAGCTAAGCCTGATGTACCAGGCTCCTCTGTCCATGGGATTTGCAAGGCAAGAATACTGGAATGCACTGCCATTTCCATCTCCAGGGGATCTTGCCTGGAGATCGAACCTGCATCTCCTGTATTGGCAGGCGGATTCTGTACCACTGAGCCACCAGCGAAACCCATAAGGAGATTAGCATGAGTTTAATTTTTTTAATTGTTTGACTCAGGTCCAAATATTATAAATTTATTTCATTGGTAGTTAATTCTCTAATTCTAATGTACTTACAATGTCAAATATAGGTCACAAAACAAAAAATTCATACCAAATCATAGCATGCTCAAATGGCTTTAATACCAGCTCCTAGGTTGGGAAGATCCCCTGGAGAAGGCAATGGCTACCCACTCCAGTATTCTTGCTTAGAGAATTCCATGGACAGAGGCTACAATCCATGGAGTCCCAAAGAGTCGGACACGACGGAGTGACTAACACTAACTAACAGATACCTATAGTCTAAGGAATACCACAGACTGATCTAACAGTAATTCCACATGGACTCTTGTGTTTCAAATATAAGACCACTAAAGGATCAGAAATTACACAAAACTCTTCTTACAGATATGATTAAGAAGGTTGAATGTTCAAATTACCACCAAATTGCACTCATCTCACATGCTAGCAAAGTAATGCTCAATATTCTCCAAGTGAGTCTTCAACAGTACATGAACTGAGAACTTCCAAATGTTCAAGCTAGATTTAGGAAAGGCAGAGGAACCAGAGATCAAATTGCCAACTTCCACTGGGTCATAGGAAAAGCAAGAGAGTTCCAGAAAAACATCTATTTCTGCTTCATTGACTATGCTAAAGCCTTTGACTGTGTGGATCACAACAAACTGGAAAATTCTTCAAGAGATGGGAATACCAGACCACCATACCTGCTTCCTGAGAAATCTGTGTGCAAGTGAAGAAGCAACAGTAAGAACTGGACATGGAACAACAGAATGGTTCTGAATTGAGAAAGGAGTACATCAAGGCTGTATATTGTTACGCTACTTATTTAACTTATATGCAGAGTACATCATGCAAAATGCTGTACTGGATGAAACACAAGCTGGAATCAGAACTGCTAGGAGAAATATCAGTAACCTCGGATACACAGATGACACTACCCTTATGGCAGAAAGCAAAGAGGAACTAAAGAGCCTCTTGATGGAGAGTGAAAAATCTGGCTTACAACTCAACATTCAGAAAATGAAGATCATGGCATCCGGTCCCATCTCTTCATGGCAAATAGATGGGGAAACAATGGAAACAGTGAGAGACTTTATTTTCTTGGGCCCCCAAATCACTGTAGATGGTGACTGCACCCATGAAAATGAAAGACATTTTGCACCTTGGAAGAAAACCTATGACCAACCTAGACAGCATATTAAAAAGCAGAGACATTACTTTGCCAACAAAGGTCCATCTATCTAGTCAAAGGTATGATTTTCCCAGTAGTCATGTGTGGATGTGAGAGTTGGACTATAGAGAAGGCTGAGCACTGAAGAATTGATTGCTTTTGAACTGTGATGCTGGAGAAGACTCTTGAGAGTCCCTTGGACTGCACAGAGATCAAACCAGTTAGTCCTAAAGGAAATCAACCTTGAATATTCACTGGAATTTCTGACGTTGAAGCTGAAGCTCCAGTACTTCGGCCACCTGATGCAAAGATCCAAATCATTGGAAAATTTGCCCACCTGATGCTGGGCAAGATTGAAGACAGGGGAAGGGGATGACAGAGGATAAGATGGTTGGATGGCATCACCAGTTCAATAGATGTGAGTTTGAACAAGCTCCAGGAGATGGTGAAGGACAGGGAAGTCTGGAGTGCTGCAGTCCATGGGGTCGCAAAGAGTCAGACACAACTGAGCAACTGAACAACAATAACAACAAGGACATTTTTAAGACATCACTCGTGAAGCTGTGCTGGAAAACTCACCTGAATGGGGCAAGGTTTCCGCCTTGCCTGGAAGCTCCCTTACATCTCTGCAAAGCAGGAGACCCACTGCTCCTAAAAGTGTGAAAAAGAGCAGCGTCCTGAGCAGCAGCTTGAAGAGAAATGGAAAGGAATCAGTGGTCCTCAAGATTGAGGAGTATCAAAGAAAAGGAGGTGTTGAGCCCAGCAGGGTCCTGTGGAGCTCCTAGATATTGAGGCCTTTTTTCCCCCCTCACTTATTATAGGCTAGACTCTAGTTTCCATGACCCTCTCTCTGTTCCAAATGGCAGAACAATTGCTAAACAAAGGAGGAACAGCAATGAAACCACCCGAGGCAAGATTAAAGGTCCAGAGAAGCTCATCAAGATTAGGAGGTTGGACCAACTAGACCTTGCACTCACGTAGCCTTGTCTAATCAAGACTAGACTGTGTGCAGCTCCCTTACATCTCTTTAAAGCAGGAGACCCGAAGTGTGAAAAAAGAGCAGTGTCCCGAACAACAGCTTAAAGAGAAATGGAAGGCAGTGAAACCACCTGAGGCAAGATTAAAGGTCCAGAGATGCTCATCAAGATTGGAAGACTGGACCACCTCAGACTCCGCACATACCCCACCCTTTGAAACAATGCAAAAGAAGGACTGTTAGTGCCTATATAAAGTAAGTGCACATATGGAGGAGGGCATTGCATCCCACTCCAGTACTGTTGACTGGAGAATCTGATGGACAGAGGAGTCTGGCAGGCTACAGTCCATAGGGGCACAGGCTTGGACATGACTGAAGAGACTCTGCATGATTATTCTAGCAAGTCACCTACTTTACAAATTCTGATCGACCCACACTAACTTCTCCTCTAAGGCTACCCTGAGGTTAGCTTTGCACCTAAAAATCTCTCCATGTACTATGCTACCTTTCCCTTTGAAGCCTCTGTTATCATGGAATTTTCCTTTGCTCCACAGGTCTTACAAACCCAGGTTTATATGATTGTCAGTTTCCTTGGTGGTCTTTATAAGGTAGCTCTGAAAAAATTTTCATTAGACTGCTACTTACTGTAATAGAAATAAATTTGTAATATAAAGCAATTTTTATGTTTATTTTCTATTTATTTAGATTAACATTACTACAGGATACTCACCGCTCACATCTAAGAGAATATGAGAAGTATATACAAGATATCAAGAGCTCAAAGAGTACCATCCAGAACCTAGAGAATTCATCAAATCAAGCTCTAAGTTTTAAATTCTATAAAAGCATGAAAATTTATGTGGAAAATTTAGTTGACTGTCTTAATGAAAAGGTATGTATCTATAAATATTGAATTATTTCCTTTTTATACAGAAATTCCCTTACCATGCCTTTTTTTTTTTTTTTTTTTTAGTTTAAATTCCATAACTAGGTACTTCATCTAGGATTCTTCCTACTTATTTTTGACATACTGGAATATTAAATGTTCCCTTAATGTTGAACAGTTAGGTATTTTTTGTAATCATTTTGCAACATATAAATAGCAATATTTACATGAAGAAAT
Organism: Madoqua kirkii; assembly: GCA_006408675.1. NCBI lineage: Eukaryota > Metazoa > Chordata > Mammalia > Artiodactyla > Bovidae > Madoqua > Madoqua kirkii. The sequence goes on from SJYC01095036.1 coordinate 71,505, forward strand.
ATGGACAGAGGTTTGTGACATTGTACAGGAGGCAGTGATCAAGATCATCCCCAAGAAAAAGAAATGTAAAAAGGCAAAATGGTTGTCTGAAGAGGGCTTATAAATAGCTTAAAAAGAAGAGAAGCTAAAGGCAAAGGAGAAAAGGAAAGATATACCCATCTGAATGCAGAGTTTCAAAGAATAGCAGGGAGAGATAAGAAAGCCTTCTTCAGTGATCAGTGCAAAGAAATAGAGGAAAACAGTAGAATGAGAAACACTAGAAATCGCTTCCAGAAAATTAGAGATATCAAAGGAACATTTAATGCAAAGATGGGCACAGTAAAGGACAGAAACAATATGGACCTAATAGAAGCAGAAGATATTAAGAAGAGGTGACAAGAATACACAAAAGAACTATATAAAAAAGATCTTCATGATCCAGATAACCACGGTGGTGTGATCACTCACCTAGAGCCAGACATCCTGGAACGCGAAGTCAGGTGGGCCTTAGGAAGCACCACTACGAACAAAGCTAGTGGAGGTGGTGGAATTCCAGCTGAGCAGTTTCAAATCCTAAAAGATAATGCTGTGAAAGTGCTGCACTGAATATGCCAGCAAATTTGGAAAACTCAGCAGTGGCCACAGGACTGGAAAAGGTCAGTTTTCATTCCAATCCCAAAGAAAGGCAATGCCAAAGAATGCTCAAACTACTGCACAATTGCACTCATCTCACATGCTAGTAAAGTAATGCTCAAAATTCTCCAAGCCAGGCTTCAGCAATACGTGAACCGTGAACTTCCTGATGTTCAAGCTGGTTTTAGAAAAGGCAGAGGAACCAGAGATCAAATTGCCAACATCCGCTGGATCATGGAGAAAGCAAGAGAGTTCCAGAAAAGCATCTATTTCTGCTTTATTGACTATGCCAAAGCCTTTGACTGTGTGGATCACAACATACTGTGGAAAATTCTTCAAGAAATGGGAATACCAGACCACCTGACCTGCCTCCTGAGAAATCTGTATGCCAGTCAGGAAGCAACAGTAAGAACTGGACATAGAACAACAGACTAGTTACAAATCGGGAAAGGAGTACGTCAAGGTTGTGTATTGTCATCCTGTTTATTTAACTTATATGTAGAGTATATCATGCAAAATGCCAGATTGGATGAAACAAGCTGGAGTCAAGATTGCCAGGAGAAATATCAGTAACCTCAGATACGCAGGTGACACTACCCTTACGGCAGAAAGAGGAACTAAAGAGCCTCTTGATGAAAGTGAAAGAGGGGAGTGAAAAATCTGGCTTAAAACTCAACATTCAAAATATGAAGATCATGGTATCCAGTCCTATCACTTCATGGCAAATAGATGGGGAAACAATGGAAACAGTGATAGACTTTATTTTCTTGGGCTCGAAAATCACTGCAGATGATGACCGCAGCCATGAATTTAAAAGACACTTGCTCCTTGTAAGAAAGGCTATGACAAACGACAACACATCAAAAAGTAGAGACATTACTGACAGAGGTCCATCTAGTCAAAGCTGTGGTTTTTCCAGTAATCATGTATGAATGTGAGAGTTGGACCATAAAGAAAACTGAGTGCAAAGAAATGATGCTTTTTAATTGTCTTGGAGAAGACTCTTGAGAGTCCCTTGTACTGTAAGGAGATCAAACCAGTCAGTCCTAAAGGAAATCAGTCCTGAATATTCACTGGAAGGACTGATGATGAAGCTGAAGCTCCAATGCTTTGGCCACCTGATGCAAAGAGCTTAATCGTTAGAAAAGACCCTGATGTGGGGTAAGATTGAAGGCAGGAGGAGATGGGGATAACAGAGGATGATTGTATGGCATCACTGACTCGATGGACAAGAGTTTGAGCAAGCTCCGGGAGGTGGTGAAGTACAGGGAAGCCTGGCAGGCTGCAGTCCATGGGGTCACAAAGAGTCAGACATGACTCACCAACTGAACTGAACTGACTGAAATAGCAGTATAAATTTTTAAAATTCTGTCTATTTAAGAAAAGCTCTAGAAATTGAGTTACTAAGTCAAAGTATCTAAATATATTAAGGCTTATGAAACATTACTAAATTATCCTTCAGAAAAATTCTGTCAGTTTCTAGTGTGTTTAGTTTTTACATATTTATTTTTTTATAGCTAAAAATTTTAAATGTCATTTTATTAGTATTATTAATAACCAAATATTAATTTTTAGTTATAATTACATTTTTCTGAAATTTGTTAGCATAAGATAAAATTAGCAAAAGATATGCACAAATGTTCTGAACTATATCTGAAACTTTTCAGTAAATCTAAAATTATTTCAAAATAAAAACTTTAAAAAGTCCTCACGTGCATTATATCAATTTTTTTAAAGCATGACTATTTCTGGTGACACAATAAATCATTGATAGTGTGCCCTCTGAAAGTAAATATGAGATCTGAAAGATCTGGGGAAAAACAAGTACCTCCTTTTCCATTGCTTATCTTTTCTTCCTTTTTTTTTAACCTTGTCAGTAAAGTGGGGTTTTTTTGTTTGTTTGTTTTATTTTTTTATTTTACTTTACAGTTTTGTATTGGTTTTGCCATACATTGACATGAATCCGCCATGGGTGTACATGAGTTCCCAATCCTGAACCCCCGTCCCACCTCCCTCCCCACGTCACGTCTCTGGGTCATCCCATACATATTTATTTTTATCTCACAAGTCATTTGCTTTCTTAACACATATAGTTTTCTTCTAGTGAATTATTTGTCCTGTACCCTGCTATCTTCTTGTTCATTCCATGAGTTTGTTTTTGTGAGTTTTTTCCCCTTTTCCCGGTGTATGATGAACAGCTTTCTATTGCTTAAAAATTTTAGTGCTTTATCCTATTTGATGTAGGTAAGCATTCCAATTTGTTTTGTCTTTTGATTGTGTTGAGGTGGTTTTTTGATATTTGTTGTTGTTGTTTAGTCACTAAGTTGTGTCCGACTCTTTTTTTAACCCCATGAACTGTAGCCTGCCAGGCTTTTCTGTCCAGGGGATTTCCCAGGCAAGAATATTGGAGTAGCCTGTTGTTTTATTTGCCAGGGAATCTTCTTGACTCAGGGATCAAACCCACATCTCCTGCTTGGCTGGCAGATTCTTATTGCTGTGCTACCCAGGAAGTCCTTTGTTTGATAATAGGTGTGCTTTTTGTTTTTTTCTTTTCAAATTTTAATTGAAGTATAGTTGATTTACAATGTTATGTTCCTGGTGTATAGCAAAGTGATTCAGTTATATATATGTATGTTCTTTTCATATTCTTTTCCATTATGGTTTATTTCAGGATATTGAATATAGTTTCCTGTGGTATACAGTAGAATCTGGTTGTTTTTTGAATATAGTACTTTGTATCTGCTAATCCCAGACTCCTGGTTTATTCCTCCCCATAGATTCATTTTTATCATATTTTATATTCCACAGATAAGTAATATCATAATATATTTGTCTTTTTCTTTCTGACTTACTTCACTTAGTAGCATTGTCTCTAGGTGTATCCCTGCTGCTGCAAATGGCATTATTCTTTTTTATGGCTGGGTCTTATTCCTGTGTGTGTGTGTGTGTGTGTGTGTGTGTGTGTGTACATATATTCACCACATCATCCTTATCCAGGCATCTTTCAGGGACATTTAGGTTGCTTCCATGTCTTGGCTCTTGTAAATAATGTTGCTGTGAACATTGGGATGCATGTATCTGTTTGCATTGGAGTTTTCTCCAGATATATGCCCAAGAGTGTAATTTCAGGATCATATGGCAACTCCAGTTTTTTAAGGAACTACCATATTGTTTTTCATAGTAGCTGCACCAGTTTATACACCCAGCAACAGTGTAGGCGGGTTCCCTTTTCTCCACAGCCTCTCCAGTATTTGTTACATGTAGACTTTTTGTTGTTGACCTTTATAACCAGTGTGATACGATACCTCATTGTAGTTTTGATACACATTTCTGTATTAGTAATGATATCAGATGTTTTTAAACTTTTATGTTAATGAGATTTATGAATCATTCTTTTCCATTACAATTCCTGTTTTTGTTTTATACATACTAAGTCCTTAAATTGGGGTCTTGAGTTGTCCTTTTCTTAAAGTAGACTAATCACTTTAAAAATACACTCTACTTTCTTCATTACTTTTAATTTACTTTTAAGAGATTACCAAATCAGTTTCTTCCCTATTGTTTTAAGTCGACTACCTTTAATACTATTTGGTAACTACTTTTCTGAAATATTTATTACAGTGTGACTTTCTTCATTCATCCTTGAAGAATTACACTGTCAAAGGCTTGAATCCATAGCATTAGCATGGAACATGATTGAAGTGGGGGGAATTGTTGCCCAAGAAATATATAATATGAATGCCAGTTTTAACTAATCACTTAATTTTGCTTCACAGTTTGCTTTCTTGTCTGTTTAGGTCTCTTCTGTCCTCTATTTTTTTCAAATTTTACCAGTTTCTTCAGATGTTCCCCTACAGTCTGACATGCTCAGCCTGTGAAAAATAGCTGCAGTCATCATTTCCTTCTTGTCTTCTGTCTCAAAAAAAATCTTTCTTATCTATCCACTTTTATCCATGTTCCTGACTCCAGCCAAGTTAGGGTTTATTATTGATGCTATTTATAGCTGTTTTGATACAATGTTTATTTTCTAGTTTTATTAGTATTATAAGTATTGGAAGCTACGTCTGTTTGTCACAATGTTCATTTAATTGAGATGTGATAGTGTTAAAAATGTTTCTGTTATATGAAATTTGAGCATATAATGGCTTATATAAAATTATTTTTTATACTCATTTAATGACCACCCACAAAATGTTACTTATGTATGTATTTCAGATTATCAGCATCCAAGAAATAGAATCAGCCATGCATGCACTCCTTTTAAAACAAGCCATGATCTTGATGAAACTCTGGCAAGATGAATTAAAACATGAATCAGCGTATTTACAACAGTTACCATGTTAGTGTTTTTCATGTTCAATGTGATGTTTTTTGTTCATTAAGCTAAATTGTTAGCTAAAAGATAAAAATATCTTTATTTCTGTATAAAAAATGTTTATTGTGTGTTTTCCCACTGACCTTTCACTTACCCTCTTCTAAAATTCCCAAACCATTTTAAAATCTGGGCTTCAAAATGTCTTAAGTCCAAATCTAAAAAAATAAAAATTATGACTTTTAATCACTTAGTGTTTGAAAGAAAATATTTATATGACCATTTAATGATTATTTTGAGATGACTTGACATAAACATATAGACTGTGTCAGAAGTCAAACTTTATAAATTTTCAATAGATTGATTGTGGAAGTTAAAGAAATTCTGGTGGGTTTCAGTATAGAATCATCTCTAAGATCTCATTATATTAATAAAAGAATTGGATGCAGCTCTTTAATTCTCACACTGATTTTGTATTTGCAGAGATGTCTTCCTTTGCTTAAGATGCAATCAGCGTATAGTGAAAGAAATGAGATTACAGCATCCAGTAGATGATAAAAGCAAAATCAAAATGACTCAAATATATGACATTTAGTTGGTCATAAATTACAGTATATGCTAAAATAGGAGATAATATGAATGACATATTGGTAATGTGTTTCTAGAATTTGACCATAGGGACAGGAAAAAAAAAAAGAGGTGAAAACTGCTGAAAAAGAAAACAAGGGAAAGAAACTTTATTTTTGTTACTGTTCTCGAGTGCTAAATTATATTCACCAGACAAGGTACATTTTCTTATATTAGCAAACTCAATACCTATTAATATTGTGGTAGAGAGTTAACATTGCAATTTCATTGCATGATGAAATATGTAATTTAAGCATAGTCTATGTATGCATGTTTATATATACAAATATGTATGCATACCTAAAATATAACTTTTGCTTTCAAAATGTTTCACTGTATTTCTTTTTAGAATGTACAGTATAAAATCAATTTTATTCATTAACAGGCAAACCTGAGACATCAATAAATAAAAGCTTGGCTATAGATGAAAAAACTCAATCAATTTTAGAAGAGGTTGAATCTCGAAGGTAACTAAAGACTTAAAGCATCATTGAGCAAGTGTTTTTCATAGTTTAAATACAGTTAATCATATAGTATAAATAACTGTAACGTAGCATATTAATTTGTGAGATTGGTGTAAAACCAAAATTTAGTTAAGCAGTCCTCTACCCCATGGTTTAAAGCACACTTGTGTATTCGGATCAGTTGGAAGGAATGTGTAAAGTGGTATTTATCAGGTTGGGACTCTCATACCGGGAAGCTAGTCCTAAATACATTGTTACTCCTTTTTCCAAATCATAGGAGTGTCTAACAAGAATAAGAGGGAGAATCAGTTCAGATTAATGAAGCTAAAATGTCAAAAATATTAATATAAAATTGTGTGAAAGTGTAAATATTTATTTCTTGGCATTTTAAGTAATGATGACTTTTACTTTTTGTTTTAAAGCATTTATTTTCATATTTTTTTTTTTTTTTTTTTTGCAAAAAACAGGGCACGAAGAAGACAAGCAAGAGTTCTTTCTGGGAATTGTACTCATGAAGAAGGAACATCTAGTGATGATGAACTGTCTTCAGCAGACATGATTGACTTCCAAAAAAGCCGAGGTCAGTTATCAAGTTTCTGATGTGTCTTAATTTGAAGTACTGAAATGATAGAAAATCTTTGCTATGATTGCCCTTAATTAAGCTATCCAAAATATTTGGGAAAATTCAGAAAAAATAATACTTTTTTTCCCCTTACTTGTCTTTACCTCTGAAAGAACGGATAAAATGGAGAAGTGGGATGAATAGGATGAGTATTCCTGCATCTTTATAGTCTTTTCCCTTCAACCTTTTTCATCTGCTGTTATAAATGAGCCATGAACATTTTTGGCTTTATTTCTCTGCTGCATGCTTTCTATATTATCTTTTTTTTCAGTTTTTAAAAATATTTATTTATTTGGCTGTGCCAGGTCTTAGTTGTGGCTTGTGGGATCTAGTTCGCTGACCAAGGGATTGAGCCTCGGCCTGCTGCATTGGGAGCTTGGAGTCTTAGCCACTGCACCACCATGGAAGTCCCTATTTGTTGTTCAGTTGCTCAGTCATGTCCAACTCTTCGCAATCCCATGGACTGCAGCATGGCAGGCTTTCTTGTCCTTCACAATCTCTGAGAATTTGAATTTAAATTGAATTTATAGTAAAGTCCATTTTTAGCTTTGTAAGAAGGTAAAAAACGCACAGTTGAAAGAATGTTGGCTTTACAGTCAAATAGATGAGTTCAAAGAGGGAATCTATTCTGTGTGACCTTAAGTTAATTACTTGACTTCACTGTATCTGATATTGTTGTTTCCTTTTTCTTTGTCTGTAAACAGATACACTAGAAACACTTACCTTTTAGGGAAGATAGTTATGATGATGACATGAGATAGTTAGTTTATAATGTTTTGGCATATAGCAAGGGCTTAATAAATGGTAGATTTTATCAGTATCAGTTGTTACTAAGGTGTGTTTTTTTAAATGAAAACTAATTTATATGTTAATGTCAAGGAATACTTTCAACTCAGTTAATTATATGTTATACATAACTATGTTTATAGGAATCAAACTTAAAGATCACACATGTAAATACGTAATATACAGAGACTCATTTTCTTCACAGGTGACATTTTACAGGATCATAAGAAGATTTTTGAAGATGTACACAGTGATTTTTGTAATATCCAGAATATTTTATTGAAATTTCAACAATGGCGAGAAAAGTTTCCTGATTCTTATTATGAAGCTTTCATTAGTTTATGCATTCCGAAGCTTTTAAGTCCCCTAATACGATTTCAGTTGATTGACTGGAACCCTCTTAAGGTATATGAGCTTAATGTGAAAAAGATAATCCTGATCACATTTAGTTACTTAAATCCTTGTGTTATCAGGTTAACTATAATATAAAATACCTCACCTTTAGAGATGGAATTAATAATCATGCTTTAGAGTAGTCATTTACCATTTCTTGGTTCTCACTCTGTTTTAAGGCTAACACATCAGTAAAGGAAACACTTTAAAAAAATCTTCTGTGGTGAATTGAAAATCACTCAAAAAAATAAAGGTAATATTAGACCATAAGAATTTTACAATCTGAGTGAAATTCAAAATAGGTACCAAACCTGACGTTGGAGATGACATAATGGGAATACTTGACTAGGAAAGCTGCAATGAAGATGAGGAATTTAAATGAAGATTTTAAAGGGTATTTAGAATTTAAACAGGAAGAGAGAGCAAGGAAGGAAAAGGTGTTTTGTGAAGGTACATGGGGAGAAATAGTAGTTTTGTAGAGATTGCATAGATTCTGAATCAAGAGATATGAACTTGTTTTGATAGGTAATGGGAGGAGTGACGTGATGAAAGTAATGATTTAGGAAGCTCTGAGCAATAGCTGACTTGGACAGTAGAGAGAAAGAGATGAAGATACACTGAAAGGCAGTTGCTGTAGCCTAAGTCCAAGGAGATGACTTCCTCAATAGGGTGATAGTGACAAAGCAAAGTGAAAGATAGGATTGATTACAAGTGATTTTATGAAGAATCAATAAACCGCTGCAAAATACCCTAACAAAACACATCAAAATAGTGACCCCAAGGTTTGGATTCTAAGTTTAGGACAATGGTAGTTTCATTCATAGAAATGGTGTCTTTCAAAGAGGGAAAAGGTTTTCAAGGAAGTTTTACATTATAGACAGTGAAATTATGGGACATCCATGTGGTTAAGCAAACAGAAATGAGAAAATGAAATTCTGGGAAGAGAGGAGAGCTGAAAATAAAGATTTAACAAAGGGTGAATCCCTTTTGTTTGACTAAGGCGGATCTTCCTCTGCCCTAGTCATGGATGCCTTTAGACTTTCTGTTAGGTTCAGAGCCATGCAGTGTTCTTAGTTTAGAAACCAAGCTTATCCCTAAGGTAGCTGGTTGGACGACAGCCTAGTTGTTAACCACTCAAGCTGAATTGAGTATTCTGTCACACATGGCAAAGATCTGTTCATTCAGTCATTCAACAAATAGTAACTGGCCATCTGCTGTTTGCTTAATAATAAGATAAGTCACATGCAAAGTATACATTTGTGCCAGTGAGACTTGGGAGAGCCAGAAGTGGATTTTGTATGAGGTAAGTATATCTTTAAAAGCAAAGTCCCTGGGTGTTTTAACTGCTGTTGTTATAAACGTATATTTTGTTCCTAACAGTACCTGCCATTTAGTAGGTCCTGAACACACAGGGGGCATTTCTGGACATGAATAAATGCATGAACTGTAGTATCTTGTCTCACTGTCTAGACATCATGTGTTATCATGTCATCCTGTCTAGCCCTGGTGGTCTAGTACTGTATGTGCGTGAGTGCTATCGCTTCAGTCATGTCCAACTCTTTGTGACCCTGTAACCTGTAGCCCATTCTATACATTGGGTAAAATATGGAATTACTCTCCTTTGGGTTAAAATATGGAATTATTCTCCTTTGATCCTTAGAAAAGCTCTGGTAATTACTGTAAAAGTTAACTATTTAAAGATAAAGAATTGATTTATAACTTGGATAATTTTATTTATAAGTTTGATTACTATCAAACTCCTGATACTCTTGGACCTTTAGTATTTGTGACATTCGCATTGCTTTCATTAGTTGCTTTTATAAGTCATTTATTAGTGGCACACTTAGATCTCTACTATGTGTATGTCTTCCCCTTAACTTCTCCCCTTACATTTCTTCTCCTTCTTTTTTTAAACATTTCTATTGGAGTATGGTTGATTTGTAATGTTGCGTTAGTTTCAAGTGTACAGCGAAGTCAATCAGTTATACATATCTCCACATTTTTTTTAGATCCCTTTCCCATATAGGCCATTACAGAGTTTTGAGTAGATTTTCCTGTCCTGTATTGCAGGTTCTTACTAGTTATCTGTATAATAGTAGTGTGTCTAGTCAGTCCGAATCTCCCAGTTTATTCCTCCGCACATTTATCCCCTGGTAACCGTAAGTTTGTTTTCTACAGCCATGACTATACTTCTGTTTCATAAATAAGTTTGTTTGTAGCCTTATTTTTAGATTCTACATAGAAACCATGTCACATGATATTTGTCTTTCTTTGTCTTATTTCACTCAGTATGACAGTCTGGGTTCATCCATGTTGCTGCAAATGGCATTTTTTGTCTTTTTTATGTCTGGGTGCTAATATTCCATGGTATAAATGGAATATTATCATATCTTTTTTATCCATGCCTCTATTGATGGACATTTAGCTTGTTTCCACGTCTTGGCTATTGTAAATAATGCTGCAGTGAACATTGGGGTGAGTGTATCTTTTCCAGTTATGGTTTTCTCTGGGTTATATGCCCAGGAGTGAGATTGCTGGGTTATCTGGTAGTTCTGTTTTCAGCTTTTTAAGGAAGCTCCATACTGTTCTCCATAGTGGCTGTTGCAATTCACATTTTCACCAACAGTGTAAGAGGGTTCCCTTTTCTCCACACCCTCTCCAGCATTTATTATTTGTAAATTTTTTGATGGTGGCCATACTTTGGCCACCTCATTGCAAAGAGTTGACTCATTGGAAAAGACTCTGATGCTGGGAGGGATTGAGGGCCGGAGAAGAAGGGGACGACAGAGGATGAGATGGCTGGATGGCATCACCGACTTGATGGACATGAGTTTGAGTGAACTCCAGGAGTTGGTAATGGACAGGGAGGCCTGGCGTGCTGCGATTCATGGGGTCACAAAAAGTCGGACACGACTGAGCGACTGAACTGAACTGAATTGAACTGATTCTGACCTGTGTGAGGTGATGCTTCATTGTAGTTCTCATCTGCATTTCTGATGTTGGTCATCTTTTCATGTGCTATTTGGCCATCTATTTGTCTTCTTTGGAAAAATATCTGTTTAGATCCCCTGCCTTCTGAATTACTTATTGTTTGCTATTGAGTTGCGTGAGCTGTTTGTATATTTTGGAGATTAATCCCCTTGTTAGTTGCTTTGTTTGCAAATATTTTCTCTCATTCTGAGGGTTATCTTCTTGTTTTGCTTATGGTCCTTTGCTGTGCAAATTCTTTTAAGTTAAATTAAATCCCATTTGTTAATTTTTGTTTTTATTTTCATTGCTCTAGGAGTTGGATCAAAAAAGATCTTGCTGCAATTTATATCAAAGAGTGTCATGTCTATGTCTTCTAAAAGTTTTTTTAGTGTCCGGCCTTACATTTAAGTCTTTAATCCCTTTTGAGTTTATTTTTGTGTATGGTGAGTTTCTTCTTTCTTTAAAAAAACGTTACTACATTTCCCTTACTTCTCCTACTAGCACTCAGAGCCGTTGGGCGTTGATGCTTGTGCCTCAGTCTGAATTTGTTTTATCTGAAATTATACTTGATAAGGATCTGTTCCACCATGTCACTGAGAATGGATTCTGACTGTAAAGTCTGCAAACTCTTAAAAACTAAAGCAACCTGCTTTATATTGCTTCTCAGCCAACTTGATTAACTTTAAAGATTTTCCTCAGAATAATTTACAGTGCAATCATGGGGTATCTTGGAAAGATATTGCTTTTAACCATTTACTTTTAGCTATTAGCATTGTTAATGATAGCATAGAATATATATGCCTCATTTAAGTATTCATCTGAAAACTCCAAATACTTTACTTTACAATAGCTCTTTTTGAGCTTCCTGGGTAATTGCATACTCTCCTGTAGTGCCACCTATATCTGTGTTCTTCAGTAGCCATATATCACTCATGACTTCACATTAAATTATGCAGATGTTAGATTTTTTTTCTTTCATCACAGAAAGTTCTTTTGGACAGTGCTTTTCTGCTTGATTTTCAATTAAAAAGAATTGGAAAAACAAGTCCAGATCTCTTCTTAGAGCACCAGATCTCTTATCAGAGTAACTTCTGAATATATCTGCTTGGCAACTCAAATTCCAAATGCAAAATCACACTTGTCATCTTTGTTTCAGACTTGTTCCTCCACTTCTCTAGAAAATGGTACCTCCACCTGCCCACATATTCAAACCAGAACCTCCAAGTCATCTACTCCTGCTTTTTTCTTACTTCTTTATATAAGGAATTGCCACATCCATTACCTTTTTCCAACCCATTTTCTATACTTCAGCCATGGTGATCTGTCTAAAATGTAAGTCTGATTCTGTCATATCTCACTTAAAACACTTTATTCTAAACTGCCTTTAGGTTGAAGTCTAATCTCTTTAACATGCGTTCTAGGGCTTTCGGGATTTTGTCTCTGTTCAGTAGTTCTCTAGCCCCATCTTTTGCCAAGCTCAGTTCCTTCTTCCCCTCATCTCCACCTCTACTGGTCTGAAGCTATCTTCTCCTTGACCTTTACGTCTTCTACACTCCATCCACCTGACAAATCCCTTAACCCTATACCTCTTTCATGTAGCTAACTAACTCCTCTTCATCTTTCAGAACTCTGTATAGACATCATTTCTAGGAACTGGGTTAGGCATACCTTTTCAGGGTTCCTGAAGTACTCTAATCCTTAGGATGGTACATTATAATTGCTTACCTAGGCAACTATACATGTATGTATATAATATATTTGTATTTGACATTAGACAAAATTGTTCTGAGGCAAACCTAATCTTATTGCTGTATTTCTAATAGTTAATGCTAGGCACATAGTATTAGTTGGCCAAATATTTCCAAGATTATTACAAGCCTAACCTTCTAGATGCCTGAGAAATCAGTTTTATATTTGATTTGGAGTGTTTTTTAACCTATTTAAAATTTTTAAAAGTTATTTAACTTGTATTTTACAAGAGTCAAGCACAGTTGTTAACTGCAGCATATACATGAATAAACAAAATAATAATCCCTGATGTTATGGAGCTTTCATTCCATGAAGGAGACAAACGATGAACAAGTAAAATCTATAGTGTGTTAGTTACAAGGGCCGAGGAGGAAAAGTAAGGAGGAAAGATACAAATTATGAAAGAGGAGTGCAATTTAAAATAGTTTGGCCAGGGAAGGGCTTCCTGGGAAGGTCACAAATGGGCAGATTTCCAAAAGAAAGTAAAGAAGTGGGCCAAATGAATGTCTGAGGTGACAGCATCCTAGGCAGTAGAAATAGCACACGCAAAGGTCCCCAGGCAGCCGCTAGCCTGATTTACTTGATAAACAGCAGATAGGCCTGAGTAACTTTAGTAGAGTGAGCAATAGGGGCAGTAAGAAGAGGTTAGCAGGATAACAGTGGCTGTGTCATATGGGGCCTTATAATCATTTGTAAGGACTTCTACTGTAAGTGAGTAAGAAGCAATTGGAGAGTTTTGAGCAGAGAAGCGGCAAGATCTGCCTTATCATTAAAACAGACTTTTTCTGGTTCCTGTGTTAAGAATGAACTGTATGCAGATCAGTTAGGAAGCTTTTTCAGTAATCTAAGCAATGGTGGTTTGACTTGAGTACTAAAAATGGAGGTGGCTAGAAAGTGGTCAAATTCTGTATTTCAAAAGTATTAACATTAACAGAATTTGATATGGATTGTGAAACAAGAGAGAAAGAGAGGAATCAAGAATGACTAAGTGGCTTTTGGCCTGAGCAGCTGGAAGGACAGAGTTGCCATTTTCTCAAATGGAAAAGACTGAGAGGAGCAAGTTTTGGGTAGGAGGTATGGCAGGAGCACAGTTTGACACCTGTTGGGTTTGAGATGCCTGTCATCCAAATGGAGCTGTCACCTAAGCTGTTAAATATACGCCTAAAGGACAGATCCATGTAGGAGATATAAATTTGGAGTGTATCAGCACATAGATAGCATTTAAAGCCACAAAACTGACTTGACATACTAAGGATATAAATATAAATAGGAAAGAGAAGGTAAGTGACCTGAGTCCTGAGGTCCAGCATTTAGAAAGTAAACAGGAATACGAGCAGACAATAAAGGAGGCTACAGAGGTCAGTAAGAAACCAGCAGTATCCTGGAAGCCAAGTTTTTGTTTTTTTTTTTAATGTTGTAGTTATTGCTGTTAAATCAGATGGAGACTAGAATCAGCCATTAGATTTTGCAATGTGAAAGTTATCTGTGACTTGGTAAGAGTAGTTTAGGAGAACAGCTGGAGGTAAAGCCTAGCTGAAGTGAATTCAGGAGTTTGAGGAAAGAAACTGGAGATAGAAAGTTTCAATAGTTGTTGAGTAATTTTGTTGTAAAATGAAGGAAAGAAAAAAATAAAATGAAGGAAAGAAATAGGGCAGCTCTAGAGAGGAAAGTAGAGTCAACAGAAGGATTATTTTTAATACAAGAGAAAAAATTGTAGAGTGATGGAAAAGATCCAGTAGAAGTGATGGTGATACTGAAGTGAGAGGGCAGAATTCTAGGAGCAGAATCTTCAAGTGAGCCAAAGGGTTGGAATCTTCTGTACAGATGAAAGGTTGGCGTTAGCAAGAAGGCTAGTGCTTCAACCGTAGAAATGGGAGGCAAGCTAGAATTCATGGGCACAGATGCTGCTAGAGTCATAGATGCTCTGGTAGGAGCTTGTGGAGCTTCTCTTCTGATTGATTCTGTTTTTCTCATCAAATTGGGAAGTAATCAACTGACAGTGAGAGCAAGGGTAGAGAAAAGAAATCATAAGAAATAGTCATCTGGAAGAGTAAAGTCCATTGACTGAGAGCAAGGAAGAAGGAGAAGGCAGGGAATAAAGTCTTGCAAGAGGGAAAGAGAATGGGCCAGAGAAACAAAATGTGATTGCTGGGCAGTTTTGTCTCTCACTGGAGTGTCATGGTGATCAATTTAAAGTGTACTTTTTTCCAGTCATGTTTTAACTGCATGGTTGCAGACACCAACACTGTGACAAGGTGATTTAACTAGAGTTGCATTTGAGCCATACAAGTTCAGCAAAACCCAAAAAAGACAAGACAATTGAGTATGTATGCAAATACATAATGTACTATTGGCATTGATTTTTTTAAACCACAAGAGGAGGGAAGTAGCATTTGCAAAAGGCCTCAATTGTTTATATGTGACAAGCAAAGTAGTCTAGTGACTAAACTATGCACCACTGAAAATTTTTTGTTTCAGGCTTTGTAGAATTCATTTGGGATCCCTTGTCAACCACACAGACAACAAGTTTAATAACGCAGTGCAGAATGATTCTTGAAGAACAGTCCACTTGTGAAAATGAAGTTAATAAAGGCAAACAGGTAATAATGTCTAGAATTATAAATTTCTTAATTTACTTTTAAATCAATATAATTTATTATAAATCTTTGTTTACAGATGATACAGAAGCAATTATCAGAACACTATTGATGAAAAATATTTAGGACCAACCATTTTTTCTCAATATTAATTAGTAATATGAAAGGATACACCTTGATATTTCCAAACATTCTTATAGAAATCATAATCATTATAATAGAACACACAAACATGCAGTAAGACCCAGATTATTACTTTCATTCTTATTAGCGTATTTCTCTCTGTTCAGTGGTCTGATTTGTTCAACAGGTCTCATGGCCCAACTACCTGTTTTTCAGGTTTGTGAATGTACATTGGCCCTGCAGAGATGAACAGGCATAAATACATTAGTGCACATTGATTCCTTCTAAAACAAAACTAATTACATTTGTTCTTTCGGTAAAAATCTAGTAATAGTATGACCTTCAGTTCAGTTCAGCACTCAGTCGTATCCGACTTTTTGCAACCCCAAGAATCGCAGTACGCCAGGCCTGTCCATCACAGCTCCCAGAGTTCACTCAAACTCATGTGCATCGAGTCAGTAATGCCATCCAGCCATCTCATCCTCTGTGGTCCCCTTCTCCTCCTGCCCCCAATTCCTCCCAGCATCAAAATCTTTGCCAGTGAGTCAACTCTTTGCATGAGGTGGCCAAAGTACTGGAGTTTCAGCTTTGACATCATTCCTTCCAAAGAACACCCAGGGCTGATCTCCTAGAATGGACTGGTTGGATCTCCTTGCAGTCCAAGGGACTCTCAAGAGTTGTCTCTAAAACCATAGTTCAAAAGTATCAATTCTTCGGCACTCAGCTTTCTTCACAGCCCAACTCTCACATCCATACATGACTACTGGAAAAACCATAGCCTTGATTAGACAGACCTTTGTTGGCAAAGTAATTTTATAACTAGACTAACATTCAGTATTTTAACTAGTTATCCATAATCTGCATAGTCAAGAACAGGTTGAGGATTCAAAGTTTAATAGGATAGATTCTCAGCATAATGTAGAATTGAGTTTTACTGAACATAAGACATAAAGAGGAAGGAACTTTTCAGAGGCTGTGATGAGAGTTTCTTGAGTCTTTTATTGCAGTACTCTTTTTAAAATCATTTTGTTTGTTGATACTATTGTAGAGTGATGCAGTTAAAAGTGTAAGACAATTTTATGTTGAGTTTTAAGAGAATTAAGAGAGAGACTCACAGACTGGAGGAAACCTAGAGTGGAATAATCAAAGTAGTTGAAAAGCAAGGAGACATGTCATATTCATATTCTGTGCACCAATAAGTTCTAAGTAATGAAGGAGGGAAGCTGTAAGAAGAAAAAGAGAGAAGAGGATACCAGCGTGATTCTGCCATCAAGAATCATATAATCTTAGAGGAAAAAAAATACATATAAACTGTTATTTGAAGTAGGAAGTAAGTGGGAATGACAGGACTTACTTGTCTAATTCCTGCTATGTACTCGGTACTCTGTTAGGTCTTATTCCCGTGTCAGCCCACTTAGTCCCAGGAATCTTGTTAAAAATGGGTGATAGGGCTTCCCTGTAGCTCAGCGGTAAAGAATCCGCCTGCCAGTGCAGGAGACATGGGTTCGATACCTGGGCCAGGAAGATCCCACATGCAGTGGAGCAACTGAGCCCACATACCAAGCTGTTGAGCCTGTGCTCTAGAGCCTGGGAGCCGCAATTACTGAAGCCTGTGTGCCCATCTCCAACACGAGAGAAGCCCATGCACCACAACTGGAGAGCAGCCCATGCTCATTGCAACTGGAGAAGAGCCTGAGCAGAAGCGAAAGCCCAGAGCAGCCAAAAATAAATAATTTTTAAAGAATAGATGATAGCTTCATCTTACAGATGAAGAACTGGATCACAGAAACCTGTTCACAGTACCTTGAGTTAGAACTATGATTTGTACCTTGGTTAGTCTTACTTTGGGCATCCTCAGAGGCTCAGTGGTAAAGAATCTGCCTGTGTTGCAGAACATACAGGAGACTTGAATTGGATCCTAGGATTGGGAAGATCCCCCAGAGGAGGGTATGGCAACCCACTGCAGTACTCTTGCCTGGAGAATCCCATGGACAGAGGAGCCCGGCAGAATAGGGTTGCCAAGAGTCAGACACGACTGAAGCAACTAAGCACACATGCACTCAGTCTCACTTTAAAACCCCAGCTCATCTCACTGACCACATTGCCTCTCCATGAGTGCCTCAGATAAAGTGCTGTGAAGCTTCAGAAAAGAGCCCGGAGAGAGAAATTTCAGCAGTGAAAGAATTTTTATTACATGTGGCATTTGATCAAGGACCTAAAGGAAAGAATAGGATTTGAACATTATAGCAACTGAAGGAGAAAGGGCATTTTCCACTCACCTCCAACAGGATAAAAACATGTGAAAATCATGCAAGAATTAGATTCAACTTGAAAGAAGATGTACTTGGAGGTAATGTTTATGTTTGATGAAGGAATAAATTTATTTTGTGTTGTTACAAAGCATAGAACCAAGACGAGTATGTTAGAGCAAGCAAACAAGCAAACAGCTATATAAGCCTATATTTGCTCTCTACATGGGATTATGTAACTATATCCTAAATGTAAATAGTACGTTTACATGTACAGTTTTTTAAACACTTCCACATTTTCTCATTTGATCCTCAAAACCTTGTAAAACATGTTGATTTTAATTACATTTTTACAGGTGAGGAAGCTGGGGCCTAGAGGGCCAAGTCACTTTAAAAGATCACTTTTAACAGTGGCAGGCCTGGCATTTTGTAACCACTGAAGTCTTTCAACAGTTTATGGATTCATTCATGAAGTTTTTATACTGGTAATCTTAATCCTGAAAACCCTCCTACTATGAATGTTGGAAATGGGTTTTTGGCTTTAGTAGAGACTAGAACTATATCAGGACTTTTCAGCTTTGGCATTCTCAGCATTTGGAACCAATATTCCTTTGTGTGAACCTGTTCTGTGTAGTAAGCTCCCTGGTCTCTACTCACTAGATGCTAGTAGCAGTTCCCAGTCTTGACAACCAAAAATATCTCTAGACTTATAAAATATTCTGAGGCATGGAAAAGTTACTCCTACTTGAGAATCAGTGTACTATGTAATATTCCAGGTTAGTAACACAGTTTGCTGGTGAGCTCACTCTGTTTTTCTTAGTGATGTTCAAAGAATTGAAGAGAATGAGAAGGCTCCAAAAGCACCAATTAGACACCACACTTCCTGATTTTCAGGTGAAAAGTAAATGATTCTGTAAGCTAATGTCTGGTGAGAATAGTTTTAATTCTGAAGTTCTAAAATAGATTATTACAGAGATGGATTATGAACACTTGAAGAAAGCAGTGATTACTGTAACCTCTCATTGGTGGGGTTCCTAGAACCAAATATTTGTCAAAGCATATTCTTCCATATTCCTAATATCTCAGTTACTTCCACTAAGTAAGGTACTGTACAGGTACAGTAAATAATTATTTAAATATGTTATAATTTTCTTATAGATCAAATGGGGGGGAAATAGGGTATAGTTAGATACAAAGAAAACCAGTAAAAGTATACCTAAAGAGTACTGATTCATAAGGCTGGAATCCTCTCAGCTTTGTTCTGTTCGGTATTTTTATTGAACTGGATGAGTATGTAAAATACATGCTAATGAAATTTCTCAATGGCAGAAGACTAGGAATTCTGTCATAAATCTATGGATAACAGAATTAGAAGCCGAAAGAATTTCAAAACACTGAGAAAAGGACTGACTCTCAAAATATAAAATGTAAAAAGAATATATATAATGTCCTACCACTGTGTTCAAAAAATCAGCTGCATAAATAAAGATGAGAGAGGCACAACTTTAAAGCAACACAGGTAAACAGAGAGGGATTATAATCGTCCATAAACTCAGTATGAGTCAGCAGTGTCACTTGAGTAGTAGAAAGACTAATGGAAGTTCATCCTTTAGGTGTCTGCTCTTTTGAGTAAAATTGTTATATGTGCTTTCCTCATTTCCCTGGGCTATTTGCATTTAATTTTAGGTTAAAGTATATTAAATGGAGAGTGTCTAAGATGGTATGGGAAAGAGAAAATATAGAAAAGTGAGATATCAATCTTAAAATCTGAAGAGTTTTCATATGGAAGGATGATTAGATTTGTTCTGCATAATCTTGAGAGGTATACTAAGAACAATCTGTGGAAGGTGTAGGAGAGAAATTTGTTTCTCATTCTTAACTGAAATCTAATGGACCTTAAATCAAGGAAAATTGGAAGTGGTCAAACAGGAGATGGCAAGAGTGAACGTCCAACATTTTAGGAATCAGTGAACTAAAATGGACTGGAATGGGTGAATTTAACTCAGATGACCTACTACTGTGGGCAAGAATCCCTTAGAAGAAATGGAGTAGCCACTGTAGTTGACAAAAGAGTCCGAAATGCAGTACTTGGATGCAGTCTCAAAAACGAGAATGATCTCTGTTTGTTTCCAAGGCAAACTATTCAGTATCACCAAATTCAGACTTAAATTGAAGAAAGTGGGGAAAACCACTAGACCATTCAGGTCTGCCCTAAGTCAAATCGCTTACGATTATACAGTGGAAGTGAGAAATAGATTCAAGGGACTATATCTAATAGAGTGACTGAAGAACTATGGATGGAGATTCATGACATTGTACAGGATAGGGATCAAGACTGTTCCCAAGAAAAAGAAATGCAAAAAGGCAAAATGACTGTCTGAGGAGGCCTTACAAATAGCTGTGAAATGAAGAGAAGTGAAAAGCAAAGGAGAAAAGGAAAGATATACCTATTTGAATGCAGAGTTCCAAAGAATAGCAACGAGAGATAAGAAAGCCTTCCTCAGTGATCAATGCAAAGAAATAGAGGAAAACAATAGAATGGGAAAGACTAGAGATCTCTTCAAGAAAATTAGAGATACCAAGGGAACATTTCATGCAAAGATGAGCTCAATAAAGGACAGAAATGGTTTGGACCTAACAGAAACAGAAGATATTAAGAAGAGGTGGCAAGAATACACAGAAGAACTATACAAAAAAGATCTTCATGACCCAGATAATCAAAGTGGTATGATCACTCACCTAGAACCAGACACCGTGGAATGTGAAGTCAAATGGGCCTTAGTAAGCATCTATGAGCAAAGCTAGTGGAAGTAATGGAATTCCAGTTGAGCTATTTCAAATCCTAAAAGATGATGCTGTGAAAGTGTTGCACTCAATACACCAACAAATTTGTAAAACTCAGCAGTGGCCCCAGAACTGGAAAAGGTCCGTTTTCATTCTAATCTCAAAGAAAGGCAATGCCAAAGAATGCTCAGACTACCTCACAATTGCACTCATCTTACAGGCTAGCAAAGTTCAAGCTGGTTTTAGAAAAGGCAGAGGAACCAGAGATCAAATTGCCAATGCTGTCTCTTATACACATCTAGATGTGTATAAGAGACAGGTACCTTGAGTTAGAACTATGATTTGTACCTTGGTTAGTCTTACTTTGGGCATCCTCAGAGGCTCAGTGGTAAAGAATCTGCCTGTGTTGCAGAACATACAGGAGACTTGAATTGGATCCTAGGATTGGGAAGATCCCCCAGAGGAGGGTATGGCAACCCACTGCAGTACTCTTGCCTGGAGAATCCCATGGACAGAGGAGCCCGGCAGAATAGGGTTGCCAAGAGAATACCAGACCACCTGATCTGCCTCTTGAGAAATATGTATGTAGGTCAGGAATCAACAGTTAGAACTATGCATGGAACAACAGACTGGATCCAAATTGGGAAAGGGGTACGTCAAGGCTATATATTGTCACCCTGCTTGTTTAACTTCTGTGCACAGTACATCATGAGAAATGCTGGGCTGGGTAAAGCCCAAGCTGGACTCAAGATTGCCAAGAGAAATATCAATAACCTCAGATATGTAAAGGACACCACCCTTATGGCAGAACGTGAAGAAGAACTAAAAAGCCTTTTGATGAAAGTGAAAGAAAGAGGAGAGTGAAAAAGCTGGGTTAAAACTCAACATTCAGAAAACTGAGATCATGGCGTCTGGTCCCATCACTTCATGGCAAATAGATGGAGAAACAGTGGAAAGAATGACAGGCTTTATTTTGGGGGAGCTCCAAAATCACTGCAGATGTTGACTGTAGCAATGAAATAAAAAGATACTTGCTCCTTGGAAAAAAAGTTATGACCAACCTAGACAGCATATTAAAAAACAGAGACATTACTTTGCCAACAAAGGTCCATCTGGTCAAGGCTATAGTTTTTCCAGTAGTTATGTATGGATGTGAGAGTTGGACTATAAAGAAAGCTAAGCACTGAAAAACTGATGCTTTTAAACTGTGGTGTTGGAGAAGACTCTTGAGAGTCCCTTGAACTGCAAGGAAATCTAACCATTCCATCCTAAAGGAAATCAGTCCTGAATATTCATTGGAAGGACTGATTCTGAAGCTGAAACTCCCAACTTTGGCCACCTGATGTGAAGAACTGACTTATGGGAAAAGATCCTGATCCTGGGAAAGATTGAAGGCAGAAAGGAAGGAGATGACAGAGGATGAGATGGTTGGATGGCATTACCAACTCAGTAGACATGAGTTGAGTAAACTCTGGGGACTGGTGATGGACACAGGGTCCTGGCCTGTTGCAGTCCATGGGGTCACAAAGAGTCGGACACAACTGAGTGACTGAACCAACTAACTGACATACTCACCAGAACTGCAAGCTTTTAAAAACCCTAAAAATATGACTTATTAAAGGTGTAAGGGATCAGGATTTCTCATACTGACTAGTGGGACTATAAATGGGATACCCCTATTTCAGAAAACAACTTGGCATTCTCTCCAATGTTGACATGAATTGGATTCTAGCAATTCCATCTCTACATATATACCCATTAGAAATGTATGCCCATGCATACTAAAAGACATGCTCTATAGTAATGTATATAGTAACATGACTCATAATAACCCCTAAACCAAAGACCAGCTAAATAAATGTTCTATCATGCAACTGAATACTATGCTGCAATGAAAAGGCACCAGCCCCTGCAGTATGCAACCACATGGATGAATGAAGTTCTCTTGTACCTGATTTACAATTACTTTAACACCTAGGTCTTTGAGTGTGTACAAATTTGCACTATTGTATTAAAATTGCTTCTTTTAGTTCATACATTTCTTTTTCTTTTTTTTTTTTTTTTGGTTCATACCTTTCTATCTATGACTATCACTGATGCTTTTACATTTTTTAAAAATAGGATTTACTTAAATCCATTGTTTCAAGAATGAAGAAGGCAATAGAAGATGATGTTTTTATTCCTCTGTATCCAAAGAGGTAAGAGTTGCTAATTTCTAGATTTTATGAAATAGTTACTCCTGCAATACAGATTCACTTAAGAGTGTAGTGTAGAAGAAACTAAACATATTGTTTTCAAAACACATATACCTATTAAGATGCAAATTGATATTTCAACAAATATTTCTTAATCACCTTTTATATGCCATGTATGATGTAATAATATTCCTGAGAACATGACAATTGGCATAGCCAGGTAGTTAGAAACACAGATTCTGGAGTGCAGATTCACCATTCCTAGACACTTGGCCTTGGGTCAAGACCAAGTGTCTTTCCATGCATCAGTGTCTTTATATATAAAATGAACATTAAATTAATGCCTATCTCATAGGACACTGTGAAGATGAAGAGAGTGCTTAGAATAATGCCTGATACGGAAAGCTCAAAATAAGGCCTGGAACATCACTGAGGGGCCAGAAACTACATCTTTGAAATATATATTTACTTCTAAATGATCAGACAAGTAGTATTTGATGCATATTGGTAGATTTGCTAAGAAAGCATCAATTGTAATAATGGGTTATGGACTGAAGTTCACTCTACAGTGAGTACTCACATGATAAAAGAATTTTATGGGAAGAAAAAAGAACTAAGCTTGCTAGTTAATTTGAATCCTGAAAAGATGCCTGCATGTAAAAATTCACCCCAGTTAAGGTTTGTTGACTTCCCAGATTGCTCAGTGGTAAAGAAACCACCTGCTAAGGCAGGAGATGCAGATTCAATCCCTAGGTTGGGAAGATTCCCTGGAGGAGTTAATGGCAACCCATTCCAGTATTCTTGCCTGGGAAATCCCATGGACAGAGGAACTTGGCAGACTACCTTCCATGGGGTCACAAAAGAGTCAGACCTGATTTAGCAACTGAACAACAACAACAGTTAAGATGTGTAGTGTTTTAGAGCCATCAGGGAAGCCCAGAATCCATCTGCAATGTGGGGGACCTGGGTTTGATTCCCTGGGTTGGGAAGATCCCCTGGAAAAGGGAAAGGCTACCCACTCCAGTATTCTGGTCCAGATAATTCCATGGACTGTATAGTCCATGCGGTCGTGAACAGTCAGACATGACTGAGCGACTTTCACTTTCAGTGTTTTAGGTAACTAATATAGCTGCACAGTTAAAAAGTAAGAATGTGTATTTAAAATTTTTACTAGTGTTTAAAATGAAAAGTCTTAGTCTCTCCTGCTCGTGACCTCCATCCACCCAGTTTTTGCCGCCTTTTCTTACACATGCAAGAATACTCATTGTTGTTTTTTTTTTTTTTTTACCTTTTTGGAATTTCTCTCTGCAATTAGAATTAAATACTTTAGATAGAATTTTAATATTTATAATGCAATTAGAATTAATCTTATTTCCCCCTCTTTTTTATGGAAAAGTAAGTGTATTGTAGTCATAACCATTGTTTTGTGCCTTACTTTGACTTAGTACATCTTTGAGATCTTTTTGTGTCATCCACAGATGTTTCCTCATGCTTTTTTAGCTGCACAATATGCCGTTATATGGCCAGATTGTAGTTGATGAACATGTAAGCAGTAAACCATTACAGTGTTGTGAATAATTTTATGGACACAGTATCCTGTACATGTGCAAATGTATCTGTAGAAGGCATTCTCAAACTGGATTTGTTGAGTAAGAGTGTACATGCATTAGTAATTTTATTAGCTATCACCAGAGCACTTTCAATTATATTGTTAAGACTTAGTTTGGTTGATTAAAAAAAAAAGTAACCATTCAGTTCTTTAAACTCTGTTTCTGAAAGATGAACAGTTATTTGCATTTTCTTTCTTTTGCTTTAAATTAGTGCTGTAGAAAACAGAACATCACCACATGCAAAGTTTCAAGAAAGACAGTTCTGGTCAGGTCTAAAGGTAAGCAGAAAACTGCAAAAATAAAAAAAAATTTTCTTTCCAAAAAAGTTTACTATATAATGAAGATCGGAAAAATTCTTCTGTAAAGACCAGACAGTAAGTATTTTAGGTTTTGTAGGTTATATAATATCTGTTGAACTGTTCAGCTCTGTCACTGTAGTGCAAGCAGTCATAGACAATTTGTAAATAAATGAGCATGTCTGTGTTGCAGTAAAACTTTACTTTATGGACACTGAAATTTGACTGTCATATAATTTTCATGTCTTAAAGTACTCTCTTTTTCAATCATTTAAAATTATAAAAGCCATCCTTAGTTTACCAACTCTACGAAAACAGACCATAAGCTGGATTTAACTCAGAGTCCATAGTTGTCTAACCTGGGTCTAATCTAAACAGTAAAGGATGAAATTGGTGCTGAATCATTGGCAATGGGGACAGTAAGGAAAAGAGTGTTTCAAAAGATTTTTAGGATGAAGCATCAAAAGAACCCAATGACTGATTACAGAATTAATTCTACCGTGAAGAATGTAGACTGCTAGCCAAGTTTCTGACCTTGGCACCCTATTAACTTACAGTGGCATTCTTTGAGGGCATTGGAGAAGGAAGGAAAGGTAAGTGGACATAGTGGATGTAAGATATCTTTGGGATAAAGGGAGGCACTTGAAGACACGAGTCTGAATTACAGGAGACAGATCTGAGCTGGAGATCTGGGAGTCACTCACATTTAGGCAGTGTTTGGAGGCATGGTCACGAGTGACAACCTCTGAGCAGAAGAAGCAGTGGGCAGACAAAGTGAAGTCTTCAGACAGGCCTTAAGAATAAGCTGTTAAACTAAGAATGGTCACAAGAGAGTGGCATCAGGAAAACTAAATGAAGGGCTTTTGAGAACAAAACATTAATGCCACTGAAGAGAATTAGAAGGAAGACTGAAAATGTTTACTGGGTTTCATAATTACAAGGTCAGATGCTTACCCTCTGAGCCACCAGGGAAGCCCATAATTATAAGGTCATGAATGACCTCAGCAAGAATAGTTTTGATAGGGTGAATCAAAACTTGTAATATGGTTGGGTCAGGACAAAGGCTTTTCAGGAAGAGGGAGCAACATCAACAATGACATTGTGAAAAAGCACTGCATGTTAGTACAACTGGATGTAGTTTAACACTTGGGTAATAAATTTAGTAGTGGAAAGAAGGTGGAAGCTACCATAAAATTCACATAAAGATCTGCATTTACAGGAGAGAAATGCAACCTGTATCATCCTGATTAGAATTTTATTAGAATTTCTTGAAAAGATTTTACCCAAAATATCTCCAAACTCACAAGTTATTATTAATCTTATTTTCTATATTAGAGCAGTGAGGTTCTCAGGTTTGATTGATTTCTCAAGGTCACATATTGGTAACAATACCACTGGCTTTAACATCAGTGCTTTTATGAATCCTGGGGTCCTGCAGTCTTATATCCAATGGCCCCAGCCTCCAAGAGAGAACTGATTGAGAAGGAAGATTATTGATCTGGAAAAGCTCCAGCAGGGTAATCTGAAATAGATTTTGAGCAATTATCCTAAAAAAAAAATGAAGGTAGGATGAAGAAATATGTGCAGGTTGAGAAGAATCGAGCTTGAAAACATTTACTCAGAAATGTTTTCTATTCTAAAATTGATGGTCCCAACAGTGCTAATTGTGGTGAGAGTTTTACAGTTTGACCAGCTTTTTGTTTGTTGGAGACTATTACAGTTTTCCTTTGGAGAAAAGTTACATAGTCACTTGAAATTTTGTTGTATTTTAGCTCTTCGGCAATATTCTTCTTTGGAATGAACTCCTCCCAGAAGATACCTTGCAAGAGCTAGGACTAGGGAAGCTGCTGAATCGTTACCTTATTATAGCTCTTGTCAATGCCATTCCTGGCCCAGATGTTGTTAAAAAGTGCAGCCAGGTAAGTTGTCTAGAAATTGATCATCATTTTATCATTTTTAAAAATTATTAAAATAATTTTATAGCAAAATAATTTAAATTGTGTTACTTATAATAACAAATTAATTTAACAGACTAGAAATCTGGGAGAATCCAGTATTTAAAAATTAGTATACTGGTTAACTATTTACAAAATGACTGTTAGAGCCTCACCTCTCACTTAAATACCAATGTAAATTATAGCTAAAGTAAAAAATAAGTGTAAAAAAATAAAACTATAAAATATTGTACTAGGAAGATAAATGACTATATCTATGTTAAGGGAGTCCTTTCTGAACTTTAATGCAAAAAAAAAAAATTGGTGAGAAAAGGTAATAGATTTGATAAGATTTTTGGTCAACCAGAAAACATTGAGCAGAAAGGTATCAGGACTGTAAAAAGGATTGCATTTGAGTCAGTTCTGATGAGTGGATCAGCCCAGAGCCTATTATGCAGATTGAAGTAAATCAGAAAGAGAAAGACAAATATTGTATATTAACACATATATATGGAATCTAGAAAGATGGTACTGATAATTCTATGGGTGGGAGAGCAAAGGAGACACAAAATTACTTTACAATATTGTATTGGTTTTGCCATACATCAACATGAAGTATGCGAAACAGCAAAAAAGACACAGATGTATAGGACAGACTTTTGGACTCAGTGAGAGAAGGAGAGGGTGAGATGATTTGAGAAAATAGCACTGAAAAATGTACATTACTATATGTAAAATAGCCAAACAATGGGAATTTAATGTATGGGTACCCTATAACAATCTGGAGGGATGGGATGGGGTGGGGCGGAAAGTGGGTAGGAGGTTCAGGATGGAGGGGACACGTGTATACCCGTGGCCCATTCATATTGATGTATAGCAAAAACCATCACAATATTGTAATTATCCTCCAATTAAATAAATATTATTTGATTAGCAGGATTATTTGATTATTGTTACAACTCAAAGATGGGTTTATTGGGCTCACTATACCTGTTCCTCCCTGTGGCTTCCCTTGTGGCTCAGGCAGTAAGGAATCTGCCTGCAGTGCGGGAAACCTGGGTTGACCCCTGGGTTGGGAAGATCCCCTGGAGGAGGGCATGACAGCCCACTCCAGTATTCTTGACTGGAGAATTCCCATGGTGGCCTACAGTCCGTGGGGTCACAAAACAGTTGGACACGACTGAGCAACTAAGCACAGCACATACTTATGCTTTCTCTTGTTGTTTATGTTTGGAATTTTCTATAATAAAAAGTTAAATAGAAAGAAAGTTGAAAAATAGAGAAATAAGTTATAATGTGCATAACGAGGATAAATACCCACATTTTTTAAAAAGCTCTCTACAAATCTGTACACAATTTGAATGTGCTTATTAAAAATGACCAAAAGGCAAAGCGATCCCCCGTGAAAAAGAATATGCCAAAATAACCTCTAAACATGTTGAAAATATTAATAGTATTAATTAATATAATAGTATTAATATAATCAGAGAATTGTAAATAATTCAGTAAGGATTTTTTTTTGCTGTTATTTTCATTGTAATTCCAGTATTGTCATAACCACAGGGAAACAACAGACCTGCATCTGTCCAGGAACATCATTCATCTAGAAAGTGTGGAGAGGCAATTCTGGGAAATAGTTTCTGTGCTGTGGGAAGAGGAATACAACTCTGGAGATTCTTTTGGCACAATCAATATAAAACCTTTAAAGTTCATACTCTTTTAGGGAACTTCCCTAGTGATTCAGTGATTGAGAATCTACCTTCCAATGCAGGGGACTTGAGTTGAGTCCCTCCACATGCCACGGGGCAACTAAGCCCATGTGCGACAACTAGAGAGCCTGTATGCCTCAATTAGAGAAGCGTGCCACCACAACAAAGAACCGGCAGCCAAAATAAAAAATATAAAGTCCACATACTTTTACATAGCAATTTTGCTTCTAGGAAATTATGCTAAGTTAAAAAATCAATGGACATAATTTTCTAAGACTATGGGAAAATATTTATATTCTTATATAAGGGTTTTTTTTTTCGTATACATGTATATGTAATGTTAGATAGCAGTTCCTAAAAGTGTGAAAGTCAGTGTATCTGACTCTTTGCAACCCCATAGACTGTACAATTCATGGAATTCTCCAGGCAAGAGAAGAGCAGAGTAGAGTGGGTAGCCTTTCCCTTTTCCAGGAGATCTCCCTAACCCAGGGATTGAACCAGGTCTCCCACATTGCAGGTGGATTCTTCACTAGCTGAGCCACAAGGGAAGCCCTAAGGCTTCTTCCCAACCCAAGGATTGATCCCAGGTCTCCCACATTGCAGGCATATTCATTACCAGCTGAGAAGCCGAGGAATACCAGAGTGGGTAGGCTGTCCCTTCTCCAGGGGATCTTCCTGACCCAGGAATCAAACTAGGGTCTCTGCAGGTGGATTCCTAGACAATTCCTGTCTAGTAGTTCTTAGACAACAATTATTTTCCCAGCTATGGTTTTTGTACCGTGTAGTTTTTAACTACATTATTCATCAGATATTTCAGTCTTCATCCATCCTGTTGTGTTTCAGATTTCAGTTTAGTTCTCTTTGACCAGAAAGCTCTACTATGCAGTAGAGGATATATGACATTCTCTTCACAGTTTGTGGCTGGAAAACCAGATCAAAACAGTGTGGCTTTAAGTCCCAGGATCATTTATGGGAAAGCTAGATAGTTCCTTCAGAATTTTATTGCGCCTTGTGATACAAAACAAGGGGAGAGCAAGTGTAAATGACATTAAATTACAGATCAGTTAAAACCAGCGAAGGGCTGGTTTTAAAACTAAAAAGATATAGTTTGTATAACAAGACTTATAGGACTTTCTGCCTTAGGCAACTAGTGTATCTGTTTTTTCTAGATAATTGAAAAAAGTGATTAAGAAATACAATAAATCATTTTCAACTGTGTTTTCCCTGTTGACCAACTAGATTTATTTTAGAAAACATGCATTTCAGAACTTTCTTTTAATGTATTTCATTATATATATATATAGTACAACTTTCTACTTTCTAGAGGTACATACTGATCCTGACCTTAGCAACTAACATAGCCAAGAGTTTTGTTAGAGAGTATGATCTCATATTTTCCTTGCTCCCATTATCTCTCCTTTTTTTAAAAAAAATTCTTCCTTCTCCTACAAGAAAGTTTTCCTTTTTGTTTACATTTTTTGTTTTTTTCCAAAACTTTTCCCCCAAGTCATGTATTACCTTTAGCATGATAGTAAGTATTGTTTGAGAGGTTTTTTTTCCCCCCAAAAGAAACAAATGAATGCACATACATTGACTCCTTATGCTGCCGTTGACATTTAAAGCAATGTATTAAATTAGAAGAAAACTGTAATAAATTTTTTAATACAGTATATATTAGAATGACCTTGATTTCTAAACTCTAATTTATTCATATAGGTTATACACAAAGTCATCTAATGTCACATTGTAATATCACACTGCTGCTGCTGCTAAGTCGCGTCAGTCGTGTCCAATTCTGTGCGACGCCATAGACGGAAGCACACTAAATATACCTATTTTATACAGTTGACCTTTGAATAGCACAGATTTAAGTTGCATGGGTCAACTTCTATGTGGATTTTTTCCAATAAATATCAGTACATACCAGAGTACTTCACAATCCACGGCTGGTTAAACTTGTGGATGCAGAACCACACATGTGTAGGGCCAGCTGTAAAGTTAATACATTGATTTTCATCTGTGCATAGGTCACTATCCCTAACTCCCTGCATTGTTAAAGGGCCAAATGTAGGTTTGTTAACTAAGTGTTTGTGTCTACACATTTCTGGTGTTTAGTTAGAGATTATGTTTTGTACAATTTAATCACTCAGGAATACAGAGTAATGAAGGTATTACAAGTACTAGTAAGTATTTGTACAGAGTAGTCTCCTTTAAGCTTTCAGTATCCAAATATGACTTTTTTTTTAAAGTATAAAACCTTAACAAAGAAAGGGGAAATTCTCAAAAGTTGTTTAACCATGAATAAAAGAATATGGAAGAATAATACAACCACCATGAGTAGTGTGTATGTCAAAGTTGTTCAGTCGTGTCTGACTCTTTGTGACCCCATGGACTATACAGTTCATGGAATTCTCCAGGCCAGAATACTAGAGTGGTTAGCCTTTCCCTTCTCCAAGGGATCTTCCAAGGAATCTTAACATGAGTAGTATAAGGGTTAAATGAGCTTATGTTAAAGTACTTAGTTAATAACTGTCGTTAAAAATCAACCATGTGTTTTGATTATCAGATAGCAGCATATTTACCAGAAAAGTGGTTCCAAAGCTCTGCCATGAGAGCATCCATTCCCCAGCTAGAAAATTTCATCCAGTTTTTACTGCAGTCTGCACGTAAATTATGTAGAAATGAAATCAGGTAATGCATATTTTATTTGTACCTCTATAAATGTTATTTAGGCTTCGGTTCTTGGCAATTTTTAGAAAGATTTGTACTTTACTTTTAAAAGTCTGAGACTGTCACTGTAGAATTAGGAGATGTTTCATATGCAACTTTAGAATCACTCAGTATTTTACACCTCAGGCATATTAGTTCATATGTTTAAACGCAAATCTCTTCCAAAATAAACACTTCCAGAAAACTGTATCACAGGGGAATTTAGAATTAAGACTGCAAGTCAAAAGCCTTTTATTTAAGCATGTTTGTAATGTCTTTCTAATTTTCCTAGCCATTTCAAAATCTCAATATTTGTTAAGTACAGAGCTGCACCCTGGCATTTACCCAGCAGTAGCTGGATCTCATTCACAGCACTAGATGTTTAAGGACTTGAATACAATGGTGTTGGCAAACCACCTCAAAACACAAACAAACAAACAAAAAACCCTCAAATTGTAGTATTTGATTATATCTGTGGGATAGATACTTCCACCATGATAGTCCATATAAACTGTTGGTAGCAGCACACCACTGCTCAGATTTCTAATGATAGATTTCTTCTGTGCTTTTTTACTTTTTTATAGTCATTCACATTAAAATTTACTAGAATATATCCACTAATAGTCTCTGATGGAATTTCATGATTATGTGGAGAAGGTAGCATCTAAATACTTTATACAGTATATTTTAGATATTGGCATCAGGTAAAGTTTTTGTTTCAGATTAACTACTGATGTTTCACTGTGCCCTTATACACTGCATTTCTAAGAGGGAAAATGCCCTTTTGTTGTTTTTTTCAGGGATGAAGTCAAAGAAATAATTCTTATTCTGGTGAAAATAAAAGCTTTGAATCAAGCAGAATCCTTCATAGAAGAATATCACCTAGACCATCTTAGATCAGTAATTAAAGAATTTGAATAAACTTTATAGGAAAGTACTAAAATGAGATTTTAATATAGTCACACTTGGCTGTTTTGCTTGTAGAAAAAGAAAAAAAGATGTTGCCTTTTCTTTATTCCCAGTAATGGAGGAGAGATTTCCTAAACCAAAAGAATAGCACTCTGTCCCTCCCTTCCCTCCACTGTCTGCCTTCTGGTATCACGAAAGACTGAGCCTCCCCTTGATGAGTGTTTGCAGGAATTAAATACACAGGGACAGCAGGAGTTTAACATATTTCCGTTTGATTCTTCTGATGACTTTTCCAGTTTAAGAAAGGACTTGAAGCTTATTGTAGCTGCTTTGGCTTTGCTGAGTTTTCTGTCCTGAACCATAAAAACATCTTTTAGTTCTCATCATTTTAGCAATCTCTGCTTTTAACTCATTTGTATGAGTTAAAATGAAAATCTTAATTGGAATGAATTACTTATTAAGTATTCTGATTAAGGCATTTTAAAGCTACTAATGGTTGTCAGATTGTGCTTCAGAATCTATACCAGTATCTTGTTCTAACACAAGTCTGGAGAACAGCCAATGAATCTCTGCCGGCAACATTTTTTTTTTAACTCATTTGTACTTAATAGGTGGAAAAAAATCTTATACTGACTGTTAGAGAGTGACTTCTTGTTTTCTTGGCCATATGTAATTCTTTTTGAATATCTATTTTTGTCCTTATGGATTTGTAAGAGCTTTGTATTTTAAAGATACTGATGGTTTGGCAGTCCAGTGGTTAGGACTCTGCACTTTCACTGCAGAGGGCATGAGTTTGACCCCTGGTCAGGGAATTAAGATCCCACAAGCTGCATGGTATGGCCAAAAATGAAAACAAAACAAAACACGTGCCCACACTGTGTTACAGTTTTCCTCATTTGCCGTTTTCTTTAAATTTGTGTATGAGTTTGGGTGTACTAAGTTATTGCTTGTTCGGTAGTTACTACTATTTTTTGTCATGGTTTTTTTGTGTGTGTCACGGTGGTGGTAGGCTTAGAGAGGAAACAAGTATTTTAAATATTCAGAACATATAGTTCATTTTTTTAAAATGTGTGTGATTAAGAATGTGAGGCAAGGTCATTGAATCAAAAAGAAATTGAGAACATTTTTCACAGTAAGTTTACTGATAATTTTTCTTAAATCTATTTGTTTAAATAATTTTCAGGAAGTTCTAAATGTATTCTGCAAATTGTTGCCCAAAAGATAAATCAGGAAAAAGTTGATTATATGTCCAGTTTAATAGTTTGAATAAAGAACTCAGCCTTTGAATTCTATATGTAGGGTTTGAGCATGTGGCTTCTAACATCATCAACACTGGTTTTGAAGCTGCATGTAAAAAATTTTTGCAGAGTGGTATGTGATTTCTACTATACTGAAGATTCGTGACTCACTGGTATGAACGGTTCCTTAAAGTTTATTTTAGTTATACAAATTATACAGAACAGAATCTCATCTAGAAAATTCCAGCCATTGCTAAAAAAAAGTCAAGTTTTCTTACACAGTTATTGTTCCCAGAAGTAACTACTGTTTTCACTTTGTTATCCTTTCACAACTTTTCTCTCCTTAAAAAGTATGTACATGTGTGTCTATACACAGCTTTATTTTTTATTTGTGGCAAATATTCTATTGTATATTAAATTTATAATTTTTTATTTAAAGTTAAAAGTGTACACCTGAAACCCAAATAA
>SJYC01095038.1:0-32383 GCA_006408675.1 Madoqua kirkii
TTTTGCCAGTTTTTCTAAATGTCCTATGGACATCTGATAACAACATATGAGATACAAAATTTTAAATATATTTGTGTAGGATATAAGATTAATATAAATGAATATAAATATAAATATATATAAATTATTAATGACATCATTAAAGATGCTCCTAGTCTTATTTTTTCTGCACTTGATAAGATAGTCTCAGAGAAATGTTAATATATCTCACTATGATTAGATTATATATATATTTTCTTTTCCTTTAAATTTATTCTGATTTTTGCTTTATATATCTTTGTTTCTTTGTTGTTAGGAGTCTCATAATTTATGAGGTATATCATCTTTGCGAATTGTACCTTTTATTATTAAAAACATTCATTTTTGTTTCATTTTAAAATAAATGTTTTTTTTTTTAAGTATTCTACATCTTAGGTCTACTGGGAAGTACAAATTAAAACTACAGTAATACACCAGTTCACATCCACTAGAATGACTGAAAAAGACTAATATCAGCAAATGCTGCCAAGAATGTGAAGCCATTGGAACACTCCTAGGTCGCAGATGGAAGTGTAAAATGGAAAAACTGTGTTGGAAAACTGTTCATCAATTTATTAAACATTTACTAACCATACAATTCAACTCTCACTCTTAGGTGTATTTACCTAAGAAAATAAAAATATGTTCATAAGAAAAGCTTACATAAGAGTGTTGATAGGAGCCTTATTAGTTACAGCCCCAAACTGTAACCAAAATGGATAGAGTTGTAGATTCATACAATGGAAAACTACTCAACATTAGAAATAAACTATTGTATACAATAAGTATACCTGAAAACATAATTAAATGAAAGAAGGTAGGAATACATTCAAAGAGAAAGCCAAAGATCTATGTATTTTATTGTATATTTATTAGGCATCAGTTTTTAAAAAATACTTTGTAAGTCAGACAACTATCTAGAATAATGAACTATCTCAGGTAGTGTTATGAATGGACTGAGCACCACTGAAGACCATGTTAATTCCCCTTCCTGTGACAGTTTCCAGAAGTCATCAGTGGATGTTAATGGAAGAAAACTGATAGTGATATTCAGAGATATTTTTAACAACACAGTCCACCAGACCAGTGGTTTCTTACTCTTTTCTGCCCAAACCTAACCCTAACAAGTTACCATCAAGAATAGTGCTTTAATTGAAACAGGTATATTACCATATGTTAAACAGATGACCAGGGCAAGCTCAATGCATGAAGTAGGGCACCAGTGCTGGTGTCTGGGACAACCCAGAAGGATGGGGTGGGGAGGGGCTTTCAGAATAGGGGACACATGTACTTATGGCTGATTCATGTTGATGTATGGCAAAAAAACACCACAATGTGGTAATTATCCTCCAAATAAAATTAATTATTTTTTTAAGATAGTGCTTTAGAATCACTGCCCCAGATATTTCAGTGTGACCTGCTAAACAGAAATGTCACAGGCAGATTCTGTAAGACAGTCATAAACAAAACATTTATGTTGATGATACCTTTAAATTTGAATAAGTTTCACAGAATTAGTCCAGAGAGATTTTACAGGCTTCTTACAAAATGTCAGAAGAACATTAAGGTTGTCTAGTCATTTGAATATTTTCATGCCGTGGTTGCATGACAGAATTAAATGTCTATGGAACCACAGTTCTCAAACTGATCATAGATGCCCTGTGGCAGCACTGTGAACTCAGATGCATTGTGGGACATTTTAAGTTTTCAAGGAGGAAAGCAGTACTTGACACCTTGTCAGAACCACTGGCACTTAGACCCAAAGGTTGTTCAGTTTCAACATTAGATTATGTGACATAACT
The DNA here is from genome assembly GCA_006408675.1 of Madoqua kirkii. Classification (NCBI taxonomy): domain Eukaryota; kingdom Metazoa; phylum Chordata; class Mammalia; order Artiodactyla; family Bovidae; genus Madoqua; species Madoqua kirkii. The sequence continues at coordinate 1,821 of SJYC01095038.1, forward strand.
TTAGAAGATATGTATTTTTGAAGCTGGGTTTTCAGAGGCTGCTGTGATAAAAAGCAAATACCACATAAAATTCTGTATGGATATGAGTTGATAATGTTCAATCTGATTCCAAGATTTGGTAGGTTACATAGTGACCAGCAGATGAATACAATCTTAGTAATTAAGGATGCAATAATAATTTACACGTTTTTAAAATTTCGTTATTAGGACCTCAGTGGTTAAAAAGTGGCACCCATCATTTGACAGGAGGTATGGAGATAGATAAAGGATAGGGCACCCTTTAAAAATTTCTCCAAAACTAAAGGCTCTGTGAAGTAAGAATGTGGGAACTACTTACTGATAGCTTATTCACTGAAAAGCAAAGAATGTTTCTGGATATATTTGAACTTACAGCAAAGCTATACAGGAATACATAGAAATACCACCTCCCTATAATGGCATCCACTGTAGTACTATTGCTTGGAAAGTCCTATGGACAGAGGAGCCTGGTAGGCAACAGTCCATGGGCGCAGAGTTGGACACGACTGAGCGACTTCACTCACTGGTTGTGCTCTAGTTATTCGGGAACACTAGGATTTTAAAATTAGAAAATGGCTGTTACAGGGACTTCCTGGTGGTCTGGTGGTTAAGACTCCACACTCCCGGGCTTCCCTGGTGACTCAGTGGTAAAGAATCTGCCTGCCAATGCAGAAGACACAAGTGCAACCCATGATCTGGGAAGATCCCATATGCCACAGAGCCACTAAGCTCAGGCGCCACAACTGTTGAGTCTGCTCTAGAGCCTGCAGGCTGCAGTTTCTGAGCCCACAGGACCTAGGGCCCATGCTCTACAGAAGAGGCACCACCACGATGAGAAGCCTGAGCGCCACACAGCCAGCGAGTAGCCACTGCTTGCCGTAGCTGGAGAAACGCCCGCTTAGTAACGAAGATGGTGCAGCCAGAATTAAAGACTCCATGCTCTCAAGACATGCGTGGGTTTGACTGCTGTTTGGGGAACTAAGATCCCTTATGCTGCACAGCACAACCTCCACCCCCACCCCCCCAAAAAAGGCTATTACAGATAATTAAATTTTGTAAATATATGACTGGTTGGCACCCCACTCCAGTACTCTTGCCTGGAAAATCCCATGGACGGAGGAGCCTGGTGGGCTGCAGTCCATGGGGTCACTAAGAGTTGGATACGACTGAGTGACTTGACTTTCACTTTTCACTTTCATGCATTGGAGAAGGAAATGGCAACCCACTCCAGTGTTCTTGCCTGGAGAATCCCAGGGACGGGGGAGCCTGGTGGGCTGCGATCTATGGGGTCACACAGAGTCGGACACGACTGAAGTGACTTAGCAGCAGCAGGCATGACTAGCCATCTTGGTTCTCTGGGACTAACAGATTTCCCAACATGCAGGGCTTTCAATACTAAAATTGGGGAATTCCTAGCAAACCAAGACAAGTTAGTCACTCTACTTACTCCCTTCGCAGTATATGGACATTTTGGTTAGCGGCCTAATTTAGAAGAGATTGACCTGCCTTGAATTTCACTTCCATTCTGCTGTTCCTGTAGAAGCAAGATGTTAAGTCCTGCTGCTGCTGCTGCTGCTGCTGCTGCTGCTGCTGCTGCTGCTGCTGCTGCTGCTAAGTCACTTCAGTCGTGTCCAACTCTGTGCGACCCCATAAATGGCCGCCCACCAGGCTCCCCTGTCCCTGGGATTCTCCAGGCAAGAACACTGGAGTGGGTTGCCATTTCCTTCTCCAATGCTTGAAAGTGAAAAGAGAAAGTGAAGTTGCTCAGTCGTGTTGGACTCCTAGCAACCCCATGGACTGCAGCCCACCAGGCTCCTCCATGGGATTTTCCAGGTAAGAGTATTGGAGTGAGTTGCCATTGCCTTCTCTGGATGTTAAGTGCAGTGGTTCTTAAAATTAACTATACCTTACAGTCACAATGAGAATTTTTTAAACAAGAAATCATCTCTCACCTTCCCCATCATAATCTGAGATAGTTTGGAGATACTTTCTAAAAACAGTTCTAAAAATTCAGACATTTCTGTGTTTTAACATTAGCCTAATCACCTATCTCCACTTTAGATAAGCTACTTTCTTCTCCGTAGCTACTTCATTTGTAAAAATAGACACAGATCTCACAAGGTTTTTGTAAATATTAAGACACCTGAAGCACCTTGGAGTGTCTGAAACAGGAGGACTTCTAATAGGACATAGACTAGCCTGTTTTTAAAAACAAAGGAAAACACTACTTTTTAAACTCTGAGTTATACAAAAGACCCAGGGAGTTGTTTCTTCTCAGCTAATAACTGTCCCACCACAATGCTAAAGGGAGGGTTAAAAACAACACACACTTGAGAAAAATGATTACTAGATATTCCAAGATCTTGATGTTCCAGCAAAACACTGAAAAAACCCCAACATTCACAACCAATTTTTCCAGAACTCTGGAAAGGTCAAAAAGTTAATAGCAGCCAACCGAACAGTGAGTCAAAACAAATTTTAAATGGTAAGAAGTCACCAAGACAGCAACATAGACCATGTCAGGCCTTGTTCCTGGCTTCATTCCCCTTCACAAGTTGAACCAACAACTGTTCATAAGCAGGACACTGTTGAGAAAATCCTAGAAGACAGAGGTGAGGCTGAAGCACTCCCCTGCACCACAGAGACTGAGGCACTGCATAAGAAGAGTAAGAGGAGCAGCTACATGCTTGGCACATTGCCTGCCCCCCAGGCAAGGGCAGCAACCAGCAAGAGGGTTCCACTGACCCTACATCTCCTCCAGTGGGAAAAAAAGAGGCCAGGGCCCCCAGGATTACTGGCAGCTTCTTGGGATTCTACTCTGGCCCCACCTCACAGGGAAAGCATGGTTGGAAAACCTGGTAAGCTGTGTAACCCAGTGACACTGAACAAGAGAGTACAGTAGGCAGAGCTGATCATCAACAGAGCACACCACTCAGCCAGGGAATTTGGGGTGAGGGTTAGCTTGAGTCAAGACCTCAAACAGAGCTTTTCCAGACTGAACCAGTTCCCTTTCTCTGCCCACACAAAGGAGCTAATTCATAGTCTCTCTCGCTTCCAGCCCTTCCAAACCAGAAATCCTGGCTGGAACATGTACAAAACCAACCCAGCAACACCAAGAGACTGGCAAACACAGGTGATCATCTCCAAGTCCAGTGGCCCCATTTAGCCAGGAAACTTGGTGCATGAGTTGGCCTGAGTCAGAATTGCAAAGATCCTTGCCAACCTTGGATGTGATTATTCTACTAAGCCTGACAGGAAAATTAATTTATAGCCTTGCCCACCCTACCAGGAAACCTATCAGGGCACTTTGACAGGAAGTTGCATATCTTATCCAACAGCTCTGCCTAGAGTAGCACTTGAACGCAGAGCCAGCATGTGGCTTCCCTGTCTGTAGAAAAAAAGGAGTGGCCCCGCCGGGCCAGGGAATTCAGTGTACAGTCTTGTCTTGTTTGATTCAGGTCCCCAAACAATAAGACATGAAGTACCGGAGAACTTTTCTATTGCCTTGCCAGGTCAGGCAAGATAACTGCTGAGGATAGTACCCAGTTCTGACCATCTAGTAACCCTGACCAGAGAACCCCAACAGCCTCACAAAGGCAGAGAACTAAGCCAGCAGTCCTTTCCAGCTGTTCCCAGACTATGGCAGTCCCCCAACCTTAGATCTCAGGCTGTAGCTTCACCACAAAATAGACCCTGATAGCAAGACCCACCTGCCCTAACAAAGCAAAGAAAATCCCCATAAATCCAGACCTGAAAAAGTACAATGACTGAAGAATTCAATAGAGAGCTTCAAAAGCAAACCCAACCATGCAGAAGAATAAATGACCTGTAAGACACTTGAAATTATCTAAGCAGAGGAATGGAAAGGAAAAAGAAAGAGAAAAAGCTGGTGGGACTTATGTACACAATCAAAGGAAACAACATCTGCATTACAGGAATTCCAGAAGGAAAGAGAAAGGGGCAAAGTATATTTAAAGCAATAATGGCTGAAAACTTAATAACCTTGGGAGAGAAATGAGATTCAGATCCATAAGGCCCAAAAGACAACACAGACATTTTAATAACAATTTCTTTTTCAAATTATAATTAAAATTTCAAATCAAAGAATTTTAGAGGTAGAAAAAGAGACAGAGGGAAAAGTTACATACAAGGGAACCACATAATATAGTATTAGTAGATTTTTCACAGAAACATTTTCAAGCCAGAAAAGAATGGGATAATATATTTAAAATAAATGAAAAACCTGTTGACCAGGAATTCTATAACTGGAAAAGCTGTCCTTCAGATATAAAGGAGAGATGATTTTCCCAAATAACCAAAAATTTAAGGAGTTCATTGGCATTAATCTGCCTTTTAAAAAAAGCTAAAGGGAGTTCTTTGAATGGAACTAAAAGGACATGAAACAAGGTAGTTTAAAAACTCACTTGTGATGGTAGTTAGATTCTGTAATATGGTATGGCAGCATGGAATTCACTTACAACTTTGGATTAAAAGTTAAAAAACAGTGAAAATAAATGTAACTATAATAACCTGTTGTTGGATGCACAATATTAAAATATATATAAACTATAACATCAGTAACCAAAAATGCGAGGAGGAGAAGTCAAAGTGTGAACTGTAGAAATGCTATCAAAGTTGGTACCAGTTTAAAACTGAGTGTTAACAATTTTAAGATTTTTATGTAGGCTTCATAGTAATTATAAGGGAGGAAACCTGTAGTGATTATATACGTGTGCACACAAACACATACAAACAAAGTCAAAACATCGATACCAAAAGACAACAAACAAGAAAAAAAGAAAAACAGGATAAGAAGCAAGAAACAAAGTATCTACAAAACAGCCAGACTGCCAGAACAAAACCAATGAAAAGGCCATTGTAATTACCACCTATCAATAATTACTTTAAACAAAAAGATTACTTCTTTAGTCAAAAGACAGTGAATGGCTAAAAGGATAAACAAAAAGATCCATTGATATGCTGCCTACAAGATACACATGGATTGAGCATAATGGGATAGAAAAGGACACCTCAAGTAAATAATAGACAAAAAGAAAAGAAAATAGTAGCTGCCATACTTATTTTGGACCAAATATATTTTAAACTAAAAATGGTAAAAATGACAAAGAAGGTCATTAAATAATTATAAAGAGGTCACCCACTCCAGTACTCTTGCCTGGCAAATCCCACGGATGGAGGAGCCTGGTAGGCTGCAGTCCATGGGGTCACTAGGAGTTGGACATGACTGAGCAATTTCACTTGCAGTTTTCACTTTTATGCATTGGAGAAGGAAATGGCAACCCACTTCAGTGTTCTTGCCTGAAGAATCCCAGGGATGGGGGAGCCTGGTGGGCTGCCATCTCTGGGGTCACACAGAGTTGGACACGACTGAAGTGACTTAGCAGCAGTCCATCAAGATATAAGCGTTCTAAATATTTATGCACCCTACATCTGAGCACTAAATATATAAAATAAAAACTAAAAGTTAAAAGGATAAATAGCAATACAATAATAATTCAAAATTTTAATATCTGACTCAATAGTAGATCATCCAAACAAAGAATCAAAGACAAATGAGTGAACTTGAACAACAGAGACTAAATGAACCAAACATGTGTATACAGAATATTCTATCCAAAATAGCGTATTCTCAAGCACCCAGAAATATTCTCTAAGATAGACCATATATTAAGCCATAAAAGTCTAAGCAAGTTCAAGAAAATGGACGTCATACCAAGCATTGACCACAATGGTAAAAAATAGAAATCAATAACAGGAGGAACCTGGAAAATTAACAAATAAAGGGAAGTTAAGCAACACTCTCCTGAACAAACCAATGGATCATAGATTACAGGAGGAATAAAAAGTTATCTTGAGATTGAGAGGTCGGACATACCCAGACATGTATGGACATGTTCAGGTGGCTGAGGCAGAAAGCCCCAGAACCCGCCCCCGCCCAGACAGAAAGCAGGAGGCAGACCAACATCCTGGATACGGAACTCATGACCTGGCCCAATAAAGGACTGACACAAAGCCCACCAGCACCAATCAGCAACGTAGCCCCCCGCATTTTACCGTATATGGGAAAAAACCTGGCTTGAACGCTAGCCCCAGCTATAAAACCCTCCTCCCAGCCGCCATTCCTCGCAGACTCCCTTTGTTCTCCCAGTTCGTTCACCCTTGGGAGTTCTGCCCAGAGCAACGGCCCAATAAAGGCTTTTGTTAACGGTCCCTAGAAGTGGCTTTTCTTCCCGCGGCGTTTCTTACGGAGATGTATGAAAATGGAAGCACAAAATACCAAAAGTTACGGGATGCAACAAGAGAAGTTACAAGAGGGAAGCTTATAGTGAAAAACCTACATTGAGAAATAAATAAGATCTCAAGTACTTTAATTCTATGCATCAAGGAACTAGACAAGGAAAAACAAACTGAGCCAAAAATTAAGAGAAGGAAGAAAATAATAAAGATAAGAGCAGAAATAAATGAAATAGAGAAGAGAAAAACAATAGAAAGTATTAACAAAATAATTGGTCCTTTGAAAATATAAACAACATTGTCAAAACTTTAATTATCCAACCAATGATAAAAGAGAGGACTCAGATAACAAAATTATAAATGAAAGAGGAGAGACATTCAAAACTGGCACAACAGAAATATAAAAGATCATAAGAAGCTACTATGAACAATTATATGCCTACAAACTGGAAAACCCCAATATGGAAAAAGTCTTAGAAAGATGAAACGTAAGACTGAATCCAGAATAGAAAATCTGAACAGACCAATCACTAATAAGGAGATTGAATTAATAATCAAAAATCTCCCCAAAAAGAATCCAAGATCAGATGGCTTCTCTCATAAATTTTCCCAGGGATTTAAAGAAGTGTGTGTTCAGCCACTCAGTCATGTCCAACTCTTTGGGACCCCATGGACTGTAGCCTGCCATACATCTCTGTCCATGAAATTTTCCAGGCAAGAATGCTGGAGTGGGTTGCCATTTCTGTCTCCAGGGGATCCTCCCAAAACAAGAGAAGTTACAAGAGGGAAGCTTATAGTGAAAAACCTACATTGAGAAATAAATAAGATCTCAAGTACTTTAATTCTATGCATCAAGGAACTAGACAAGGAAAAACAAACTGAGCCAAAAATTAAGAGAAGGAAGAAAATAATAAAGATAAGAGCAGAAATAAATGAAATAGAGAAGAGAAAAACAATAGAAAGTATTAACAAAATAATTGGTCCTTTGAAAATATAAACAACATTGTCAAAACTTTAATTATCCAACCAATGATAAAAGAGAGGACTCAGATAACAAAATTATAAATGAAAGAGGAGAGACATTCAAAACTGGACAACAGAAATATAAAAGATCATAAGAAGCTACTATGAACAATTATATGCCTACAAACTGGAAAACCCCAATATGGAAAAAGTCTTAGAAAGATGAAACGTAAGACTGAATCCAGAATAGAAAATCTGAACAGACCAATCACTAATAAGGAGATTGAATTAATAATCAAAAATCTCCCCAAAAAGAATCCAAGATCAGATGGCTTCTCTCATAAATTTTCCCAGGGATTTAAAGAAGTGTGTGTTCAGCCACTCAGTCATGTCCAACTCTTTGGGACCCCATGGACTGTAGCCTGCCATACATCTCTGTCCATGAAATTTTCCAGGCAAGAATGCTGGAGTGGGTTGCCATTTCTGTCTCCAGGGGATCCTCCCAACCCAGGATCAAACCTGCATCTCCTGCATTGCAGGATTCTTTACTGCTGAGCCACACCAGGAAGAATTAGTACTAATACATCTCAGATTCTTCCCCCAAATTGAAGAGGAGGCGATATTCTCCAACTAACTTTATGAGGCCAGCATAACCCTGATACCAAAACTAGTAAAGGACACTGCACGTAATCTACAGGCCAATATCCCTGATGAATATGGATGCAAAAAATTCTTAATAAAAGACTAGCAAACTGAATTCAGTAGCACATTATAAGGATCATTGACCATGACTAAGTGGAATTTATCCTTTCAGTGGAATTTACCCTGCAAGGCTGGGTCAATATCCATAGAGGAATACATGTAATATATCACACTAATACAACTAAAGAAAATAATCATAGAAAGAGGTACAGAAAAAGCATTTAACAAAAGTCAACATTTGTTGATGATAAAAACTCTTAGAGGGAGTTCCCTGGTGGTTCAGTGGTTAAGAATCCACCTTGCAATGCAGGGGGGCATGGGTTTGATCCCTGGTCAGGGAACTAACATCCCACATACCAAGGAGCAACTAAGCCTGCACGCTGCAACTACTCAGCCTGCACGCTCTACAGCCCATGGGTCACAACTACCAAACCCATGCAGCACAAATAGGTCCATGTGCCGCAATGAAAGATATCACATGATGCAAAGATCCTGCATGCTGCAACCAAGACCCTACATAGGGACCTCCCTGGTGGTCCAGTGGTTAAGAATCTGCCTTTCAATTCAGAGGCTACATGTTCAACCCCTGATCAGTGAACTAAGATCCTACATGCTGCAGAGCAACTGAGCTTGTATGTCATAACTATTGAGTCCACGTGCCACAACTAGAGAGGCTGTGCATTGCAACCATCCTGCATGGCACAGCTAAGACCTGATGCACCCAAATAAATGTTTTAAAAAGACCTTACACAGTCAAATAAATATTTTAAAACAAAAACCTCTTTGAAAATTAAGTATGGAAGAACCAGTCTCAATGTAATGTAGGCCACATGTGACAAGATCACAGTTAACATCATACTCAATGGTGAAAGACTAAAAGTTTTTCCTCTAAGACTAGGAACAAGGCAAGGTTGCCAGCTCTCATCATTCCTACTCAACAAAGTATTAGAAATCCTAGCCAGAGAAATCACACAAGAAAAATAAATAAAAGGCATCAGAATTGGAACAAAAGAAATAAAATTGACTATTTGTAGATGACATGATTTTATAATCCTAAAGCTCCTCCCCCCGCAAAAAAAAAACAACAATTATTAGATCTAGTCAATAAATTTAGTGAAGTTGTAGGATACGAAATCAACATATGAAAATCTGTGGTGTTTCTATACACTAACAACTATTATCTGAAAATGAAATAAACAATTTCATTTACTATAGCATCAAAAAGAATTAGAAAAAGTTGAGAATAAACTTAAGGAGGTAAAAGACCTCTCACTTAAGGTGCTGATGAAAGAAACTGGAGAAGACATGAACAAATGGAAAGGTATCCCATGTTCATGGAATGGAAGAATGAATACTGTTAAAAGGTCCATAATACCCAAAAAGAAAGTCAAGTGGCTCAGTCGTGTCCAACTCTGTGACCCAATGGACTGTAGCCTACCAGGCTCCTCTGTCCATGGGATTTTCCAGGCAATAGTACTGAAGTGGATTACCATTTCCTTCTCCAGGGGATCTTCCTGACCTAGGGATCGAACCCGGGTCTCCCACATTTTAGACAGATGCTTAACCATCTGAGCCACCAGGGAAGTCAAATACCCAAAGCCGTCTATGAATTCATGCAATACCTATTACGCTTCCAATGGCATTTTTTACCAGAGGAAAACAAAATCCTAAAACATGTAGGGAACTATGAAAGACACTGAATAGACAAAGCAATCCTGAAAAAGGAGAAGTGAGAGGCATCAGACTTCCTGATTTAAGGTTATATTAAAAAAGCTATTGTAATCAAAACAGTATAGTCCTTGCATAGAAATGGACACACAGACTAATGGAACAGAACTGAAAACCCATAAATACACCCATGTATATACAGCAACTAATATTTGACAAGGCAACCAAAAATAATCAATGCAGAAAGCATAGTATCTTCAATAAATGGTGCTTAGAAAATTGGATATTTACATATTGAAGCTGAAATTCCAATACTTTGGCCACCTGAACCTGATGCAAAGAGCTGACTCATTGGAAAGACCCTGATGCTGGGAAACATTGAGGGCAAGAGGAGAAGGGAACAACAGAAGATGAGATGGTTGGATGGCATCACCAACTCGATGGACATGGGTTTGGGTGGACTCCAGGAGTTGGTGATGGACAGGGAGGCCTGGCGTGCTGCGGTTCATGGGGTCGCAAAGAGTCGGACATGACTGAGCAACTGAACTGAACATATAAAAGAATAAAACTAGACCCCTGTATTTGAGCACTCACAAAAATTAATTTAGAGTGCAATGAAGAATTAAATGTAAGGCTGGAAACCTTAAAACTCCTAAAGGAAAATATAGGAAAAATGCTTCTTTACATGGGTTTTGGAAATTATTTTTTGAACATGACTTCTAAAACTCAAGCAAGAAAATAAAAAATAAACAACTGAGACAACATCAAACTTAAAAATGTATACAGAACAAAAGAAATGATCAACAAAATGAAAAAAACAGCCTACACAATGGGAAAAAATATTGGCAAACCACATGTCTGATAACAGGTTACTGTTACATATTTATATATAGATATAAATGCAGTGCTATGCTTACGATAAACACCCCAGGTCAGATGTACAAATATGCTACTAGACAAGAGTGGAGAAATAGCCCAGAGGAATAAAGAGGCTTTAGCAAAGCAGAAACAAAGCCCAGTTGTGGATGTGTCTGGTGGTGGAAGTCAAGTATGATGCTGTAAAGAATAATATTGCATAGGAACCTGGAATGTTAGGTCCTTGAATCAAGGTAAATGTTAAGAAGGAGGTAGATGATGCCTTAGTTGACAGGAATTTGATGAACCAGCTTTGTACTTATATATGTAACCAAATTTTCAGGCTTGTTGCTAGTTAACTCCAAAATTCTCGCACAGTTGGGAAAGTTCTATAAAGCAGCTTGCTTTGAAGAGTGGCTTGGCATAGGGTGGCAAGCTGAATTCCATCATTAGCCCACTAGTAACATTATGTGGAATTGTCTTAAAAAACCAACAAATGAGCCTATTTTTAAATACCTGCCTCCTTAAAAAAAAAAAAAAAAATTACAGGGCATTGTAGTATGGTAGCTCAGAGAAAGAACTGTGGTGATCAGCATCAACAAAATGCCATCGGTAAACTCATAAGGGATTTAAACCTGACTTAAACTGATCACCTTTGGAGAAGGAAATGGCAACCCACTCCAGTATTCTTGCCTGGAGAATCCCATGGACAGAAGAACATTTTGGGCTGAGGTCCATAGCGTCGCAAGAGTCACACGACTGAGTGACTTTGCCTACTATACTAGTATTAAGCAAAATAAGACTATAAGCCAAAAATTGTTTTAAGAAACCAAAATGCATGTTACATATTAATTTTATTTATTTAACTTTTGGCTATGGTGGATCTTCGTTGCTGCAAAAGCTTTTTCTGTAGTTGCAGTGAGTGAGGGCTACTGTCTAGTTGCAGGGTGCAGGGTTCTCATTGTGGTGGCTTATATATATATAAATGCATATATATATTAATATATATATTATCTTCTTGATAAAAACTCATCAAGAAGATAAAATTTATATACAAAATGACAGATGCCCCCAAATATATGAAGCAAACATTGACACAATCAAAGAGTAAAGTAGATAGCTCTATAAGAATTGTCAGAAACTTCAATATTCCACTCTTGAAAAATGGATAAAACCTTTAGACAGATCAATGAGGAAACTGAAGACTTCAACACTATAAACAAACTAGACCTAACAGACATATAACTCTCCACCCAACAACAGTAAAATGTTTCTCAAGTGCACAAGGCATGTTGTCCAGACCATGTTAAGCCATAGAACAATTTTTAGTACATTTAAAAAGACTACATGCAGGGCCTCCGTGGTGGCTTAGTGGTGAAGAATCTGCCTGCCAATTCAGGAGACATGGCTTCAGTCCCTGATCTGGGAAGATCCCACGTGCTGCAGAGCAACGATACCCAAGCACCACTACTGAGCCTGTGCTCCAGAGCCAGGAGGCACCACATGCTCCTTAGAGCCTGTGCTTTACAACATAAGCCACAATGAGAAGCCTGCACCCTGCAACTAGACAGTGGCCCTCACTCACTGCAGCTACAGAAAAAGCTGGTGCAGCAACAAAGACCCACCATAGCCGAAAGTTAAATAAATAAATAAATAATTTTGTAAAATGTGACTGTTTGTTCTATTTTATAAAAAGACTGAAATCACACCAAGTATCTTCTCTGACCACAATGGAACGAAGAAATCAGTAACAAAAGAAGTGGAAACTTCACTTGTAGCATATTAAATGTGGCAATTAACATTCTTTAACAACCAGTAGATCAAAGAAAGTATAAGGGAAACTTCAAAATATGATCCAGCAATTATACTCCAAGATATGTATATACCTAGAGTATATGTTTTGAAAATATTAAAAAATAAATACTATATGATTCCAACTATAAGAATCAGAATAGGTAAATTCATAAAATGAGTAGATTAGAACTTCCCAGGAGCTGACCCAGACAGAGGAATTGGGAGTTCTTACTTACTAGTTACAGTTCCTTTCTAGAGTGATGAAAAAGTTTTAAAGATAGTGGTGATGGCCGCACAATATGAAAGTTAATTAATGCCACTAAAGTTGCATATATAAAAATATTAAAATGATAAATTTTGTTAAATCATTTTAAGATCAATTTTTATTATGGTAATATATATATTACAATAATAATTTATTAAGATCTGCTTTTTCTGGGTGAAAATTTAAAAGAATTTAAAGAAATTTTATAGAGTTAAACAACATGGCTGACTATATTGTTATAAGCACATGTACTTACGAGCCAATCATACATTTGCACAGCTTTAGTCTCGAAATGTACCATTCATCTGCCCTCTACCAATGGTGAAGAGTGTTTATCAAGGTAAAAAATGAACAAACTTTAATGGTTCTCTTCTGACAAGAGAAGAAAATGTAGGACATAGGCTGTTAACATTTTACTTTGAGAGGCTATCTCAGCAAGTAATCTAAATAACTGTATGATGGTATATATGTTGCTTTCTGAAAATAGGTAGCTGTGTAACTTTTAGTGAAAGAGCAAGATAGCACTGAATGTTGAGAACCCCAAGGACTAATATCTGAAAATTTCTTCAAAAGAAATCTATTACTGGGGAAAGTGGCTAAATAGGTTAATTTGTCAAATAAATTATTCAAATAACCACCAAAGTATACCACAGGGAAAAGAAAACCTACAAGGAAGGAGAAAACAGGACAAGACACAAATAGTAGAAAATGTCAAGAAACATATGGATGAAATATAAAACCACACGAACAGGACAAGAAACAAGCAGAACAAAATTTTAAAAGCTGAAAAAACATGAATGGACTGGCAGACTTAAGAAAGGCAAATCAAGCCAGCAGTGGAGAAAGTTGAGAACCAATCCAGTTAACCTCAACTGTTAGTCAGCAGATCAGCAACTAGGGTGTCAAGGACAGTGGCTAAACTAGTGAGAACCTGATGAAACTATCTGAAGTTTCAAACAGGATATCCTTTTCCCAGCTCCCCACAATTGCTTGTCTGGCCCTCCTCTACATCAGTTAAAGTTAGGAGGTTTCTCTAGAGAAGCTAAAACAGTTTTCTGAACTGCAGGCACTTGTGTCGGGGAGAGAGGATGGACAGGATGGCCATAAAAATACAGCATGCAGAAATCTCATTCTTTTTCTTCAATATGGCTAAGGGTAGAAAGACCCTTAGCCTCCAGGAAGGAGACTGGAAACCTTTACTTTGGAGACTGACCAAAGCAAGATACTCATGTGGAATATCTTTTTGTAAATTCTCATGGAAGCTGAAGCAACTATGATCCAAAGAACTTCATTATGCTCTCCCTGAAGCCTTCATGTAATAATGAAAATGTTGGGACTTCCCTAGTGGTTCAGTGGTTAAGAATCCACCTTCCAATGCAGGGGACACTGTATCAAATCAGGGTTCAATCCCTGGTTGGGGAACCAAGATCCCACGTGCCAAACAGCAACTAAGCCCTCGTGCCACAACTGGAGAGCCCACGCACAGCAACAAGAAGTCTGTGTGCCACAAGCAGAGAAGCCCTCTCATGCTCGGACACCCAGCACAACATAAAAAGGCAGTCTTGTCCTTTTACACCTACAGACAGATTTTTCAAAAGTAAATGTACTGTTTAAGAAAGTACGTTATATAACAAACTAGAAGAAATTCAAGGGAATGATTAACACAAAGTTGGGATACTGCCTACATGTGGGAGAGGGGACAGATGCAATTACAGACACACAAGAAAAGTCTTCTTAGATTCTACTAAATGCTCTGTTTCCTAACCTCCTTCAATATTACAAATGTTTCACTTCTTAATCTGGTGGTGGGTATGTGAATGCTCATTTTATTATTACTCTTTCAATCATACACTTTTTTGTATTTATAATTTATTTCACAATTTCAAAAAATCATCCTACCGACTTCCTTGTTTAGATGCCAAGCTCAATGAAGAGCATTCCAGTAACGGTTTTATGCTATTATAGCTTTGCTTTCATTAAAGAATGGACATCAGACCACTTGGCACGCACATTTTTCTTTTTAAAATAATAAATGGGTGTGATGATTTTTTAAAATAAAATTCATAAAATAACACTTAATTGATTTAATGACTATGTCTTTATATATGAAATTAAATTGGTTTCTAAATAAATCCTCTGAGATCAGTATATCCTCTGCCAGTAAGCAAACCCATTCTCAGATCAGGAATTTTTCGATGCTTCGATTTCATTCCATATTGCAGCTTCGATCTTTGACGTATCATATTCCCTCATCATATCAAACTCAAGCCACGGCTGACTCCACTTCTGGGCTTCTTTCATTTGCTCTTCGGTTAAACAAAGGTCAAATCTGATCCCTTTAACATTGAATTTTGGACGTTCCCAGCGTTTGGACCAGGGTTTTGGCTTCATTTTTACTTTTAGCTAAGGAAGATATAAGAAAAGGAACAAATTAGGCTGATAATTGCCAAGAAAAGTTATTCTTGAACTTCCAGTTCCAAATGTACAACTTATACCTGATTAACAGGAACTTCTTGGCTAGGTTCTTGTGCTACTGGCTTCATGTTCATATCAAAAGTGCTGTATTCAGGAAGGGCATCTCGCAAGTATAGCAAACTATCGTCGAGCCGTTTCTCTAATTTGACAACTTGAATCTCCTGGATTCGAGGATTATAAAGTTCAAAGCAAATCTCAACACCTAAAAAGAGAAAACATATTCTTACAATCTAAATTCAGATTCCTGCATACACCTCATACTACAATAAAGACTATTTCATGATGGAATTAGCTTAGGGTTTTTACATGTAGGAAATGTGATATAAATTTGTAACCTTTAAAATGAATATTATTGAAAGAAATAGAAATAAATCCACTAGATTAAAAAAATGAGAAAACCTGAGTTAGAATGATAAAGTCTAAAGAAAAATGTCTTCTATAAATATAATGAGCTGTTTATCTCTTTGATTTTGCCAGTATTAGTTGGAAGTCTGAATAAATTCTTCACTCATATTCTTGTTTATTTCCCAATTACTTTAATAAAACTGGATCTTCTACATTTAAAGCAACAGAATTAATGATTCAAAGGAGTAAGTATAATTTTTAAGTTCTAATTTTGATTCAGAAGTCCTCGTAAGATGGCCTAGGTTTGTAAATATTCTGTGCCCTCTGTAGGAGGAATAGCTTTGGTGTTTCCAAGATGCTGATATAAAAGGTTAATATATATTATCTGTATCAGGAACATTTAAAGGGAAGTGTATTCTGACCCAAGAGAAATATAGACAGTAAAACATAGGATCAAAATTAACATCTAGTGTTAATACCAGGATTTAATCAAGTTTCACTCTACATCTGTTCTGCTATAGGCACTGATTTAGGAGCTGTGCCTACAGCAAAATCAAAATAGGTAAAACTCTTCTCTTCTCATAAAGCTTATGTTCTAGTTCAGTTCAGTCACTTAGTCATGTCCGACTCTCTGCGACCCCATGAACCGCAGCACGCCAGTCCTCCCTATCCATTACCAACTGCCGGAATCTACCCAAACCCACGTCCACTGAGTTGGTAGATGACAACAATAAAGAGATGGCAAACAATAAATAAAAAAAATCCAGCAAGGTAATTTCATATAGTGAAGACAATACAGTGTGATTATATTGTGACTGAGAAAGGAGCAATTTTATTTATCCTGAACCATGGAGCTTGTGGGATCTTAGTTCCCCAACCAGGGATTGACAATAGTATCGTCAGGAAAACCTTCTTTGAAAAGATAGCATTTCAACTGATACTACAAAGGGCCAAGAATGCTCCAGGCAGAAAGAACATCAAATACAAAGGCTCTGGGGTCTTAATAAACCTACCATGTTGGAAAAACCAGAAAAAGGTCCATTTGGCTAAAGTATAGTAACCTGGTGGATGAGGAAGGTAAGCCAAGGATACTGCACAGCTGCAGGCAGGAGATGATGGTGGCAAGGACAAGAGTGGTAGCAATGGAGGTGGAGACAAAGACAAAGCTGGGATAAAGTTTCTGGAGATTAAGCCATGAAAACTTGCTGGCTGGATGTGTGAAAATGAATAACTAAACAAGCTCCTAAGTTTTGGGTTTAAGTAAATGGGTATGGAGTAATACAACTTATGGAAATAGAAAAGAAAAAACAAAAAACAAACCTGTGAAAAGAACACCTTATGAGGGAAATGGAGTTCTGTTTTGAACTGCTTTAACAAGTTACCCAAATGGAGATCTCGAACAGGTAACTGTATGTAAGTATCTGGAATAAGGAAAGGGTCAGTCATCAACATAAATCTGGGAATTAATACCACATGAATGGTATTTAAAGCCAAGAGACTAGGAAGAATCATCAAAGTAGGAAGTATCAATGTGGAAGGTACAAGCAGGTCACAGTCAAAATGTTAATGGTAGAAAATGGCAAGACAGAGCTAATACTTGAGAATTCTGTCAAGTGCTTCACATACAACATGAAAATTAACTGACCACAACCTAGGGAGATAGATCTGATGGACAGAGTGCCTGAGGAACTGTGGATGGAGGTAGTGACCAAAACTATCCCAAAGAAATAAAAAAGATAAAATGGTTGTCTGAGCAGGCCTTACAAATATTTGAGAAAAGAAGAGAAGCAAAAGGCAAAACAGAAAGGGGACTCAATGCAGAGCTCCTCGGAATAGCAAGGAGAGATAAGAAAGCCTTCTTAAGTGAACAATGCAAAGAAACAGACAAAAACAATAGGGTGGGAATGACTAGGGTACTGGAGAAACATTTCATACAAAAACGGGCACAATAAAGGACAGAAATGGCAAGGACCATAACAGAAGCTGAAGAGATTAAGAAGAGGTGGCAAGAATACACAGAATAACTGTACAAAAAGATCTTCATGACTCAGATAACCATGATGGTGTGGTCACTCACCTCAAGCCTGACATCCTGGAATGTGAAGCCAAGTGGGCCTTAGGAAGCATTATGATGAACAAGGCTAGTGGAGGTGATGGAATCCCAGCTGAGCTATTGCAAATCTTAAGAGATGTTGCTGTTAAAGTGCTGCGTTCAATATGTCAGCAAATTTGGAAAACTCAGCAATGGATACAGGACTGGAAAAGGTCAATTTTTCATTCCAATTCCAAAGAAAGGCAGTGCCAAAGGATGTTCAAACTACTGTACAACTGTGTTCATTTCACATGCTAGCAAGGTAATGCTCAAAATCCTTCAAGCTAGGCTTCAACAGTACCTGAACTGAGAACCTCCAGATGTACAAGCTGGATTTAGAAAAGGCACAGGAACCAGAGATCAAATTGCCAACATCCACTGGATCACAGAAAAAAGCAAAAGAATTCCAGGAAAACATCTACTTCTGCTTCACTGACTATGCTAAAGCCTTTGATTGTGTGGATCACAGTAAACTGTGGAAAATTCTGAAACAGATGGGAATACCAGACCACCTGACCTGCCTCCTAAGAAACTTGTATGCAGGTTAAGAACCAGACATGGAACAATAAACTGGTTCCAAATTGGGAAAGGAGTACATCATGGTTGTATATTGTTATCCTGCTTATTTAACTTATATGCAGAGTACATCATATAAAATGCCACGCTGGATGAAACACAAGCTGGAATCAAGACTGCTGGAAGAAATATCAACAACCTCAGAAATGCAGATGACACCACCTTCATGGCAGAAATCGAAGAGGAACTAAAGAGCCTCTTGAGAATGAAAGAGGAGAGTGAAAGAGCTGACTTCAAACACAGCATTTGGGACTTCCCTGGTGGTCCAGGAGGGCTTCCCACATGGCTCAGTGGTAAATAATCTGCCTGCAACGCAGGAGACCCAGGTTTGATCCCTGGGTTGGGAAGATCCCTTGGATGGGGGCACAGCAAACCACTCCAGTATACTTGCCTGGAGAATCCCATGGACAGAGGAACCTAATGGGCTACAGTTATTAGGGTTGCAAAGACATGACTGAAGCTACTCAGCATGCATGCCTGGTGGTCCAGTGGCTAAGACTCTGAACTCCCAAAGAAGGGGGGCCCAGTTTGATCCTTGGTCAGGGAGCTAGATTCCACATGCCACAACTAAGACCCAGTGCAGCCAAATAAATTAAAAAAAAAAAAAAAAGACACCTCAACATTCAAACAATTAAGATCATGGTGACCAGTCTCATCACTTCATGATAAACAGATGGGGAAAAATTGGAAATAGTGGCAGATTTTCTTGGGCTCCAAAATCACTGTGGACAGTGACTGCAGTCATGAAGTTAGACGCTTGCTCCTTGGAAGGAAAGCTATGAGAAATCTAGAAAGCCTATTAAAAAGCAGAGATAGCACTTTGCTGACAAAGGTCCATATAGTAAAAGCTATGGTTTTTCCAGTAGTCATGTACGGATGTGTGAGTTGGACCATAAAGAAGGCTGAGCGCTGAAGAATTGATGCTTTCAGACTGTGTCACTGGAGAAGACTCTTGAAAGTCCCTTGGACAGCAAGGAGATCAAACCAGTCAATCCTAAAGGAAATCAACCCTGTATATTCATTGGAAGGACTGATGCTGAATCTGAAGCTCTGATATTTTGGCTACCTGATGGGAAGCGCTGACTCACTGAAAAAGACCCTGATACTGGGAAAGACTGAGGGCAGAAGGGGGTGCCAGAGACAGATGGTTGGATGGCATCACTGACTCATGGGCATGAGTTTGAGTAAACTCCCAGAGATAGTGAGGGACAAGGAAGCCTGGCATGCCGCAATCCATGGAGTCGCAAAGAGGCAGACATGACTTAGCGACTGAACAACAAACTGGGAAATAGAAACTATTATCACACACACACAAAAAAAATCTACTGAGGTCTATCACACCTTTGCTCGTCCTTCTATGATAAGATTTCTCCAAGTACACAACATGATTAGAGGCACAAGTTTCTGTGATCATTTCTGCTGAGGTCCTACATGCACAGCACCATAGGATAAGGGAGACATAAACCATTTTCACATGTTCAATTTCTTTCAACATCGTACTTCCCTGCTGGGGACCATGAAGCATACAACTCTAAGTATGAAAAGTTTACTGTTCTTACCATTTTTTTTTTTGCCTTTTATTTCTTTTAAAAAAATCTTTTTTAGTTTTATTCATGTTTATTTTATTGAAGTATAGTTGCTATACAATGTTATGGAAGTTATATGTGTATAATAAAGTCATTCACAATTTTTAAAAGTTACATTCCATTTATAGTTACTGTACAGTGTTGCTGCTGTTGTTCAGTTGCTAAGTCGTGTCTGAGTCTTTGCAGCCCCATGGACTGGAGCATGTCAGGCTTCCCTGTCCTTCACCATTTCCTGGAGTTTGTACAACGTACCTTGTAGCTTATTTTATACACAGTAGTTTGTACTTCTTAAATCTGCCACCCCTATACTGCCCCTCCCCTTTTTCTCTCTCCACTAGGTACCACTGGTTTGTTCTCTGTATCTGTGAGTTTGCTTCTTTTTCGTTATATTCACTAGCTGTAGTTTTTAGATTTCACAAGAAATGATAACTTGTCCTCCCCTATCTGACTTATTTCACTTAGTGAAATAGGACTTCCCTGATGATTCAGACAATAAAGAATCTGCCTGCAAGGCAGACCCGGGTTCAATTCCTGGGTTGGGAAGATTCTTTGGAGGAGAAAATGGCAACCCACTTCAGTATTCTGGCCTGGAGAATTCCATGGACAGAGGAGCCTGGAGGGCTGCAGTCCAGGAGGTCACAAAGAGTCAGACAAGACTGAGGGATTAACACTTTCACACTTTTAATACTCTCCAAGTCCATCCATGTTCCTGCCATTTTGATTCATAATTTTTCTAGAATTTTACCACATATTCCCCTATCTTATTGGAATAGTAAAAATAATTTTGCCTTTAAAAAAATTCCTCCAGTTCTTATTAACTGTGGTGACTGTTGTAATATAAAGCAAACTGGGGGCCATTCATTTCAGGAGAAAGTAACTTATAAGGACATTATTATGTTTATCTTAAGGTTTTCAAGGGTTATTTGGTCCAAAAATAAATGTCCCTACACTGGTTTATAGTCACTTGTCTCATCTTTTGATGTTGCTATGATTTGGAAAGTCCACTTCTAATGGCTGTTGTCTATGTAACAAAAGAAGCCTTTGGAAGCAACCTCAGTTCTCATATGTTTTTAGGCCACAGGGTCCATGTCATCCCTCAGAGTTCTCTTCCACTTTCAGGTTCCAGATGTCTTATTCCAGATGAAGAAAACAGAAAAGACCCCTGAGATAACATTTTCCAGAAAATGAAAATAATGAAATGAAACCTACCTTGTCCTTCAATAGTATTCCTAAGGATAAAAGTAGCTCCAAGTCCTTTTCCCGATCTCTGGATGCAAATCCCCAGAAACTGGCTGGTTTTTCCATTGGCATATGGGTCAGCAGTAGTAACACGAAGAATGCTTCCTACAAATTCAAAGAAGTGAACTTTTACATGAGATGCAGAGTTGAACAACAGTATTTCCACATAACTCCCAAACTTCCAAAATATATTAATATAACTTAGAAATAAGTACCTCATATGTGTAAGACCTGTCTGAAAAACAATTTCATGCATCATGAAAACTAACCCTCCTGCCACTAATGATAAAAGCATCCAGCTCTTACTGACCAACGTAGAACTCTGGAATGTGGAGTACTTTTCTCCTTTCTAACATATCTTTTCTTTCTATTTGAAATTTCAGAGGATTTGTTCTTCCCCTTGGAGGAATGAATTCAGGACTCAAGAACCTATGAAAAATATAAAGTAAAATAAGTTAAAAGCAAACTTAAAGACCATTAAAACAGAAACCATTGTTTTACCAAAAATAGTGAAAGATTAGGATGCTGACATGTTTTATTCTTTCTTCTCTAAATAAGAAAGTCTACCTTATTTCTATAACTGTTGTCAATTCTCATAAAAACAGCTAACAATTCCTGAGTACTCACCAAGCACTGTGTTAAGTTTTATTAAACATGATTTTGGTGTCATCATCTCATTTTCACAGATGAAGAAAATGAAGCTTGGAGATAGTAAATAACAGATTTATTATTACATTAGCTATAAATATATCATTAAATGTAGGCATGTCTGTCAGATTCCAAAGTCTGTAACCCTCATAGGCTTCATGTTGAGTTGTACATGTTACAGTAAATTACATTGGAAAAGACAGAAACATATAAATCATCAACTGCAAACTAACTTTAAAAATAATCTCCCTATTCTCAAACTGATTTTAAACTAATTATAAAATATTTACTCTATAGAAGAGTATAAATGATATTATAATGAGCATACCTATCCCTGTCACCCATCTCAAGAAATAAATTATCAATACAGTTGAAGCTCCAGTTAATTTTGTTACTGTTGTGTGTTAGTTGCTAAGTTGTGTCTGACTCTTTAGTGACCCCGTGAACTGTAGCCCACCAGACTCCTCTGTCCATGGGATTTCCCAGGCAAGAATACTGGAGTGGGTTGCGATTTCCTTCTCCAGGGGATCTTCCCAACCAAGGTACTGAACCTGTATCTTCTGCCATTTCCTTCTCCAGGGATCTTCCTGACCCAGGGATCAAAACTGTGTCTCCTGCATTAGCAGGTGGATTCTTTACCACTGAGTCACCAGGGAAGCTCCACAGTTAATTACTACGGGATAATTAATTTGGTGATGATTATTCCAAGAATTTCTTCCTTTTCCTCAATTTCCTACTTTAAAATGCTTCAAACTTATCAAAAAAATGAAATAGTAATACAATGAACACTCAAATATACTTCATATAATTTCATCAACTACCAACATTTTGCCAGATTTGCTTTATATATAATTTTTTCCTGAACCATTTGAAAATGTCAAATAGTAAGGCATTTCATCCTTCAATACTTTAGAAGGCTTCCACTAAGATAAGAATTTTCTTACATTTATCACAATACCTTTATGAGACCTAAGAACTTCAGCATTAATTCAATAGTATAATCTAACATAGTTCATATTTAAATGTGCTAATTGGTCCTGAAAAAGGTCTTTTATAGCTTCTGTTGCCCATTTCAAACTATAATCAAGCTTCACACATTATATCTGGTTTTTATTGTCTTAAACTAATACTCTTCCCATATCTGCAATTTGTAATGATTTTTTTCTTTGAAGAGTCAAAGCCTATTGTATTAGAGACCACTGCTGGATTCTGGATTTGCTTACTTCCACATGCCTAGAAGCGTCTGCCTCCAATGCGGGGGACCTGGGTTCGATCTCTGGGTTGGGAAGATCCCCTGGAGAAGGAAATGGCAATCCACTCCAGTATTCTTGCCTGGAGAATCCCATGGACGGAGAAGCCTAGTAGGTTACAGTCCACAGGTTACAAAAAGTCGGACACGACTGAGCGACTTCACCTTAGACTGAGGTTAAACATTTTGGTAAAAATATTACCGAGGTGATGATGTGGTCTTCTTAGTCTGTCACATCAAGAGACACATAATGTCAGCTTATACCCCTATTTGGAAAACCAGATTTGATTGCTCTGTGAAAATCAAGAATTTCCCCTGTACATTTTTTAAACTTTACATAGGTATGAATGTATAGGCAATATAAAAATGCTACAATATTTGTCAATTCTCCTTTCACACATCGTATTTGTGAAGTTCATCCATGTTAAACTCTATTTATCTTCCATTGCTGTATAATAATGCATTATGTGAATGTATTTGCCCATTCACCTCCTGAAGGATATCTAGGCTACTTCTAAATTTTTATTACAAACATTACTTTTGTGTTCATTTTTGTACATGTCTCCTTGTACATATTACATGCCTCTCAGTACATATTACTTTCCTTAAATTGTATACTATCTAGGTGGAAAGGTACAACCTCAAATTTACTAAATCTTGTCAAATTATTTATCAAAGTCGTTATTCCCATTTAACTGAATTATATTAAGTGTTGCCATTTAAGAAAAATATTCCTTTTCCACCTTAAAAAAAAAGTACAGAGAAATATTTTCTGCGTCTCTCGGTTCCATAAATTCAAGTTTATTTCAACTTACAATCACAGGATATTTAAACTGTTAAACACAAATACACACACAGAGATAATCCAATCGACAATACAGAACTCTTTCATATAGCCTGTGGGTGTTGGTCGCTCAGTCCTGTCTGACTTTTTGCAACCCCATGGACTGTAGCCCACCATGCTCCTCTGTCCGTGGAATTCTCCAGGCAAGAATACTGGAGTGGGTTGCCATTTCCTTCTCCAGGGGATCTTCCCAACCGAGGTACTGAACCCGGATCTTCTGCATTGCAGGCAGATGCTTTACCATCTGAGCTACTAGGGGAGCCCTTCATACAGCCTAAATCACACCAATTTCCCCCCCTAATATTTTCTTTTTAATAAGGTTGTTATACAAGTTTACAGAAACACTTTCTGCAAATCCTAGATCATCTAAATTTACATGTACTCCAAAGTTACCACTCTACACTTAAGAGAACCAGGTTTTTAGAAAATATTTATTTTTAATTAATTGTTTGGTTTTCTTGCCTAGAGAATCCCAGGGATGGTGGGGCCTGGTGGGTTTCTGTCTATAGGGTCGCACAGAGTCGGACACAACTGAAGCGACGCAGCAGCAGCAACTGGATCTTAATCGCTGCAGGCAGGATCTTCCATCTTGCAGCCTGTGGATCTTTAGTTGCCACATGTGGGATCTAGTTCCCCCACCAAGGATCCGAACCAGGCCCTCTACATTGGGAGCACCCAGTCTTAGCTACTGGAGCACCAGGGAAGTCCCTTAAACAAGATTTTAAGCACACTGTTTCAAAGAGCAAATTTCAGGCACAAATTAACGGAAATTTCTACCACTGTATCGCTTTGCAGAGACACTAAAATAGGCTGTTTGGGCCAATCCATTTCCACTTAGGGAAGTAAGATCCGTTCCTTAACATCAACAGGAAAAATACGACGTACTTCACAGAAAAATTCTTGGTACAGGCCAAAGAGCTTCCAGTCTGGGGGATCTCTACTTGAAGTTCTGATCTAGTATGACTGCAGAAAGTGCTGGCTTGGGAGAGCCAGGAAGACAAACCTGAGCTCCGTGTGCTTCCCAAATTCATGAGTTCTGCACACAAGCTCTTATCCTGGGAGTTCAAGATCCTAGGATAAGACCCACTTCAGACTTCGGAACCAACTATAGGTTTGAGAACGCACAGACCCCAAAACGCCAAGAATCGCTTCCAGGTCGGGTGGCCTCACCTGCTTTCCCGGCGCTGGGGGCTGCGCTTGTCCACTATAACTGGTTTCGGTGGTGGCTGGAACACGCCAGGCTCAGAAGGTCCAGTGATCTGCCGCCGGCCCGGCCCCGCCAGTACCCCTGCAGGGGCACACCACAGAGGTCAAGACTGCTTCCCGTAGCCCAGAGCCCCTGAAACCTCGCACTCTCCCCCAACTCCCGGTCCCACGAGAGGCTCCTCCCAGGTCGCCCGTGACTTCAGATTCGCCTCTCCCCTAGCCTGACCCGAAGCTCCTTCTGTCCCCGGCTAGCAAGCTCCGCTGCACTTACGGCTGGCGACAGAGGTTGACACAGGGAGGAGAGCCCTGGCGGATCCAAAGCTCGGGCCCAGACCCTTTGCAGCCTGGCAGCCCCTTCCGATAGAGGCCGCCATGCTTGAGCTTTCTATTGAGACTACAACTCCCAGTGATCAGTGCGACAAGGAAGCAGCCACCTACGGCCAGATGGCAGCTTCTACGGGACAAAATAGTCAAGTGTTTCTCTACCCACCCGAGCCCCACTGCTCACAAGGGCCTGACTGTCTTAGGGAAAGTACAATGTATTTCTCTGCAAGGAGATCCAACCAGTCCATGCTAAAGGAAATCAGTCCTGAATATTCATTGGAAGGACTGATGTCAATATTCATTTGAAAAGACCCTGATGCTAGGAAAGATGGAAGGCGGAAGGAGAAGGGGACGACAGAGAATGAGATGGTTGGAAGGCATCACTGACTCAATGGACATGAGTTTTAGTAAACTCCGGGAGTTGGTGGTGAAGTCCATGGGGTCGCAAAGAGTCGGACACGACTGAGCCACTAAACTGAACTATATTTCTCTAGTTTTCCATAATGTGCCAAGTTATATCCGTCCACTGGGGTGTTCTCTCAGCCTAGAAAGCATTCCTTCCGCTTTGAATCCTCAATTATTTATCTTCAATTTCTCAGACAAGACTTCAGCTTGTCAAAATTCTCATTATAGACTCTCATCGTTCCATTAGCAACTCTGATGTCATCTACAATTTTAATTATTAGTTTAATTTTTAATTATTTGTGTATTTATTGGATTAGACTCTAACTCCACCCTTGTACTGCAGGCTCCTGAGGGTGTGCAGGTTGTCTTTTTCTCACCAATTTCTCTCAGCATCTAGCTGGTCCTCACTCTGTTGAGTGCAAAGAAAAAAAAAGATAATAGTTGTTGACAGAAGGAGTGGCACAAGTCTGAGACTACAGAAAGCATTACTTCCCTAAGGAGCTAAACTTGAGTTTGGACTGGACAACTGTAGGTGGTCACAATATTACCCTGAAAACTGGGTGCACCTTGAGGCAGGAGGTAGATGGTTCCCCCCAGGGTAAAGTGATTAGAGATTCATTCCCCTTAGACTAAAACTCTAAGAACAGCAGGCCAATCATGGGCGGAGAGCCTGGTGGGCCGCAGTCCATGGGGTCGCTAGGGGTTGGGCACGACTGACCTACTTCCCTTTCACCTTCACTTTCCTGCACTGGAGAAGGCAATGGCAACCCACTCCAGTATTCTTGTCTGGAGAATCCCAGGGACAGGGGAGCCTGGTGGGCTGCCATCTATGGGGTCGCACAGAGCTGGACCAGCCTGAAGCAATTTAGCAGCAGCAGCAAGGGAGAAGGCTGGGCCCTGCCTGGATCACATATTTCTCATTCTCAGCCAGTAGAGAATTCTCTTTTACAACCACACATGCACAGAAAAAGCTCCCTGGAGGCCACAAGGGTGTTATGTCAAGGGATGTTCCCTACTGAGACACATTTTTAGTAAAATTCATCTTTGCTAAGAGATGCGTGCATATTCATGGGAGGATCCTGAGAAATACCAGATATGAAGTGTGAACCAGGCAAATCAAAATAATCGGCCAAAGGAAACCCAGAAGAAATAACCCATAATAGTAATTCAAACTGCCAGAGGGTGCAACCCAGACACTCTCCCTCTGAATGTGCCCCTGTGCCTATACACACATACTGAACTCTTTTCCCCTTAATAAATAGTTTACTTGCTTCACTACTTTCCTTTTATGCAAAGCCGAAGGGCCAGGGCCCTTGTCACTGACCACTGGTCTAGTGGGTAGGATCTGGTGCTTTCACTGCCACAACCCAGCCTGAATCTCTGGCTGGGAACCCAAGCCCGGTTCCCAGCCATTGCAGGTGAGGCCACCCGAGATCATATCTGCTGCTGAAACCTGGGAATTCAGAAAGTCAAGGTAAATTGCTGGCCTTTCCCCCTGTGGCTTGAGGCCCCTGACTTTTGCTCCTGCTTTCTTTCTCTCACTCTCCCCTTTGCTTTCAAGACCCGCATGGCATAATCTCTGTAAGTTCACAGCATTATGGCCAGGGAATTCCCCAGGCAGTGCAGACTCAAGTAATGCCTGGGTGACACAGCTGACGCCGACCTCTGGGACAAGGTAGAAGCGTGATTTCTGACTGTGCAGGGATCCAAGGGGTCTCTGACTCTCTCTTCCTTTGCTCTCTCTTACTCTTCCTTTCACTCGCACAACAAGGTCTCTTTCTCACTTTTTATCTCCGAACCCTTCTACAGACTGATTCCTAGATATCATTCCTAAACTGCATCCTCACCACTGTCACACGTGGTGCCGTGACAGACAAAATTGTCAGACGAGTCTCAACTCTACCTGCGAGGAAGACAGGGCAAAGGATTTTGGGTTCTTCTGTTGTCTAGTCTCTCACCTCACTCTATGTCCCGAAATCTGCTATGAGAATTCTCTGCCTCCCAGCCCTCAAGCCTTGAACCATGTGCCATCTTCCATAGCACCCAACTCTAATTTCTCCAAGGGGTCCTCTTTGCATCTATTGGACCCCTTCACTCCAGGCCTTGGCAGCCTCCACACTGTTACACATAGCCTATCAGATCGGCTGCTACCCAGCAGCCCAAATTATAAACTTTGTAGGTGCTCAGTCTTGAGGAATAGGAAGACCTATCATAGAACATAAGCTCTATAGACAAGGAATCCCTCCTAAGAAAAGTCCTGGCAACCTGTCTACATTAGAAAGCCCTTCTCTGGCTGTAGTGGATTGGGCGCCCTGCACAGAGTATCACAGGAGCCAGAAATTGATGGAAGAGTAGAGGATTCTTGAAACCCCATCAGGTTCGAAGGGAATTTGGGGGATGCTCTGAACCCCTTCAGGTTAAAGTCTTCGGTAAATGTATCTGGGACACTGCATTCCATTCTAAGAGTGCTGTCTTGTTCTCGATTTCAGGTTATTCAACATGGGAGGATCCCTCTACAAGCCAGAAGAAACGCTTCTGAAGTGTATCCCTAAGAACTGGTAGTTCTTTAAAATCAAAGGGTTAAAAAAGGAGAAACTTAAGTTCTACTTTAGCAGAACTTCAGTTTTTGTAAGTTGGAGAATGGACAAAAATGGTCTGAAAATGGGTCTCTAAATTATAATACTATGACTCTTTGGAAAAGACTGTGATGCTGGGAGGGATTGGGGGCAGGAGGAAAAGGGGACAACAGAGGATGAGATGGCTGGATGGCATCACAGACTCGATGGACATGAGTTTGAGTGAACTCTGGGAGTTGGTGATGGACAGGGAGGCCTGGCGTGCTGCGATTCATGGGGTCGAAAAGAGTTGGACACGACTGAGAGACTGAACCGAACGGAACTATGCAATTAGATCTTTATTGCCACAGAATGGAAAAAGTGGAGCAAGATTCCCTATGTTCAGGTTTCCATGGTCCTTTCATGGTCCAAAATCCGGACCTGTATGACTTGCATAATGTAAAACCTGGAGAACCAACCAGAAGATTTTCCCGACATTTTGGCTGATCCCCTTCTAAGCTCTTCCAGGGTGGGCTGGGAGGGGGAACTGAGCTTTTCCTGCTCCAAACCTAGCTCTTCCTGCTCCTGAAAGTATTCCCATCTAATCAGTCCATCCTTATATTAGGAGGCTTCCCTAATATCAGATGGTAAAGAATCTGCCTGCAATGCAGGAGATCAGGGTTTGATCCCTGGGTCAGAAAGATCCCCTGGAGAAGGGAATGGCTACCCACTCCAGTATTCTATGTAGGGTAAGGGAGTTAGAGAAGGCAAGGTTCAGAAAAAGAATGAGACCAGCCCTTTACAGGAACAGATCATCTTTAATGAGGCAAGAAGGGGCAGCAGTCAGATTAGTGAGCTGCTGCGCTAACCCAAGAAAAAGAGTAAGTATATATAGGCATATGTGTGAAAATCTACTGTCTTAAGGGGGCCTGTTCTTCTCAAGGTTTTTCGGAGTAGTTATCTCTTAAACGGCTGAGGCAAGGAATTCTGGAGGTTGGCCAGAGGCTGGACCGGCTGGGAGTTGGGCATAATCAATCTTAATGTCCTTTTTTTTTTCTTCAGGTGAGAGAGTTCTTTGTTTTGCATAGAAAGATGGGGAGGACCTGGAGGGGAGTTTTAACACCAGGCTATTTT
Source organism: Madoqua kirkii (assembly GCA_006408675.1). Taxonomy (NCBI): domain Eukaryota; kingdom Metazoa; phylum Chordata; class Mammalia; order Artiodactyla; family Bovidae; genus Madoqua; species Madoqua kirkii. Next base: position 31,019 of record SJYC01095038.1, read on the forward strand.
GAGCCATGTAACTTTCCTTCACTCTCCAGTATTCTTGCCTGGATAATCCCATGGACAGAGGAGCCTGATGGGCTACAGTCCATGTGGTCCCAAAGAGTCAGACATGACTGAAGAGACTTAGCATGCGGTCCGCAGGAGTAAAGAATGATTTCTAATTGTATAATAATGTTAACTAGTTTGCTGTCACAGGGGTAATACATACTTGAAGGAACTGTGATTTGATTTTCCCCTGCTTACAGTGAATATGGCAATGGCACCCCACTCCAGTACTCTTGCCTGGAAAATCCTATGGATGGAGGAGCCTGGTAGGCTGCAGTCCATGGGGTCGCTAGGAGTCAGACACGACTGAGCGACTTCACTTTCACTTTTCACTTTCATGCATTGGAGAAGGAAATGGCAACCCACTCCAGTATTCTTGCCTGGAGAATCCCAGGGATGGGAGAGCCTGGTGGACTGCAGTCTCTGGGGTCACACAGAGTGGGACACGACTGAAGCAACTTAGCAGCAGCAGCACCACAGTGAATATGTTGTTTTTGTCTCAACAGCGGTAGAAGAAACGGGACTTCTGAGACAAGACTTTATTACTCATGGCACAAGAAGAAGGCTGAGCTTCAGCATGTTCGCAAGGGTTTCCTTTGCCCCTAAACTCCACACAGGAGTCACAGTGGACATGGATGGGGCACGTGCAGTGGGTTTGCTTTACAGCTGAGGAGCACTGAACTCAGTAAATCCTTTGCTTTTATAGCAACAGTAAACAAGCCTGTGTCCTGGTGAGACACACTTTTATCCCTTGAGGCTGCTCATGTAAACTCAGTCTTGAGAAATGGTCTGAATGGGATACCCAGTGAGACACAGAGGAGCTCAAGAGACCCACAGAAAATTCTCTTCAAACAGTACTTACTCTATGTGTGTGTGTGTGTGTGTGTGTGTGTGTGCAATCTCTTCAGTCGTGTCTGACCCTTTGTCACCCTGTGCACTGTAGCCTGCCAAGCTCCTTTGTCCATGGAATCCCCCAGGCAAGAATGTTGGAGTGGGTTGCCGTGCTTCCTCCAGGGGATCTTCCTGACCCAGGGATCGACCTGCATCTCCTGCATTGCAGGTGGATTCTTTACCACTGAGCCACTGGGGAAACCCCAATACTTACTTACATTTCTTAATGTGGGAAGAAAAAAAAAACAAGGAAAATCTACCCTCTACTTATATATCCCAGCAACTTCATTGTTAATTTAATTCTACAAACTAGATCCATCTAAAATTAACAAAGGTGTATCGGCAGCCACTGGAACCACAATTAAAGTTCAGGTGATAATATTTTTGAAATTCACAAAAATACTCTTGTTAGTGACAGCTATTGGAGAAGGAAAT
>SJYC01095039.1:0-14935 GCA_006408675.1 Madoqua kirkii
GGAGGAAAAGGGGACAACAGAGGATGAGATGGCTGGATGGCATCACAGACTCGATGGACATGAGTTTGAGTGAACTCTGGGAGTTGGTGATGGACAGGGAGGCCTGGCGTGCTGCGATTCATGGGGTCGAAAAGAGTTGGACACGACTGAGAGACTGAACCGAACGGAACTATGCAATTAGATCTTTATTGCCACAGAATGGAAAAAGTGGAGCAAGATTCCCTATGTTCAGGTTTCCATGGTCCTTTCATGGTCCAAAATCCGGACCTGTATGACTTGCATAATGTAAAACCTGGAGAACCAACCAGAAGATTTTCCCGACATTTTGGCTGATCCCCTTCTAAGCTCTTCCAGGGTGGGCTGGGAGGGGGAACTGAGCTTTTCCTGCTCCAAACCTAGCTCTTCCTGCTCCTGAAAGTATTCCCATCTAATCAGTCCATCCTTATATTAGGAGGCTTCCCTAATATCAGATGGTAAAGAATCTGCCTGCAATGCAGGAGATCAGGGTTTGATCCCTGGGTCAGAAAGATCCCCTGGAGAAGGGAATGGCTACCCACTCCAGTATTCTATGTAGGGTAAGGGAGTTAGAGAAGGCAAGGTTCAGAAAAAGAATGAGACCAGCCCTTTACAGGAACAGATCATCTTTAATGAGGCAAGAAGGGGCAGCAGTCAGATTAGTGAGCTGCTGCGCTAACCCAAGAAAAAGAGTAAGTATATATAGGCATATGTGTGAAAATCTACTGTCTTAAGGGGGCCTGTTCTTCTCAAGGTTTTTCGGAGTAGTTATCTCTTAAACGGCTGAGGCAAGGAATTCTGGAGGTTGGCCAGAGGCTGGACCGGCTGGGAGTTGGGCATAATCAATCTTAATGTCCTTTTTTTTTTCTTCAGGTGAGAGAGTTCTTTGTTTTGCATAGAAAGATGGGGAGGACCTGGAGGGGAGTTTTAACACCAGGCTATTTTGAGCCATGTAACTTTCCTTCACTCTCCAGTATTCTTGCCTGGATAATCCCATGGACAGAGGAGCCTGATGGGCTACAGTCCATGTGGTCCCAAAGAGTCAGACATGACTGAAGAGACTTAGCATGCGGTCCGCAGGAGTAAAGAATGATTTCTAATTGTATAATAATGTTAACTAGTTTGCTGTCACAGGGGTAATACATACTTGAAGGAACTGTGATTTGATTTTCCCCTGCTTACAGTGAATATGGCAATGGCACCCCACTCCAGTACTCTTGCCTGGAAAATCCTATGGATGGAGGAGCCTGGTAGGCTGCAGTCCATGGGGTCGCTAGGAGTCAGACACGACTGAGCGACTTCACTTTCACTTTTCACTTTCATGCATTGGAGAAGGAAATGGCAACCCACTCCAGTATTCTTGCCTGGAGAATCCCAGGGATGGGAGAGCCTGGTGGACTGCAGTCTCTGGGGTCACACAGAGTGGGACACGACTGAAGCAACTTAGCAGCAGCAGCACCACAGTGAATATGTTGTTTTTGTCTCAACAGCGGTAGAAGAAACGGGACTTCTGAGACAAGACTTTATTACTCATGGCACAAGAAGAAGGCTGAGCTTCAGCATGTTCGCAAGGGTTTCCTTTGCCCCTAAACTCCACACAGGAGTCACAGTGGACATGGATGGGGCACGTGCAGTGGGTTTGCTTTACAGCTGAGGAGCACTGAACTCAGTAAATCCTTTGCTTTTATAGCAACAGTAAACAAGCCTGTGTCCTGGTGAGACACACTTTTATCCCTTGAGGCTGCTCATGTAAACTCAGTCTTGAGAAATGGTCTGAATGGGATACCCAGTGAGACACAGAGGAGCTCAAGAGACCCACAGAAAATTCTCTTCAAACAGTACTTACTCTATGTGTGTGTGTGTGTGTGTGTGTGTGTGTGCAATCTCTTCAGTCGTGTCTGACCCTTTGTCACCCTGTGCACTGTAGCCTGCCAAGCTCCTTTGTCCATGGAATCCCCCAGGCAAGAATGTTGGAGTGGGTTGCCGTGCTTCCTCCAGGGGATCTTCCTGACCCAGGGATCGACCTGCATCTCCTGCATTGCAGGTGGATTCTTTACCACTGAGCCACTGGGGAAACCCCAATACTTACTTACATTTCTTAATGTGGGAAGAAAAAAAAACAAGGAAAATCTACCCTCTACTTATATATCCCAGCAACTTCATTGTTAATTTAATTCTACAAACTAGATCCATCTAAAATTAACAAAGGTGTATCGGCAGCCACTGGAACCACAATTAAAGTTCAGGTGATAATATTTTTGAAATTCACAAAAATACTCTTGTTAGTGACAGCTATTGGAGAAGGAAATGGCAACCCACACAAGTGTTCTTGCCTGGAGAATCCCAGGGACGGAGGGGCTGGTGGGCTACCGTCTATGGGGTCAATACAGAGTCGGACACGACTGAAGCAATTTAGCAGCAGCAGCAGCAGTGACAGCTAAAGCTTTTTACACACTGTCAGTCTCATGATTTGGGATTGCAATTACTCTCTCAGGTGGGGTCACCCAGGGGGCTCCATTTCCCAAATTCTCAAGGACAGTCCTTCTGGTTTCCCAGTGATGGAGTGAGTGTCTTCTGTCTTTGAACATGGTGAGAGTTTCCTCACAGAGCCTGTCCACTTCTAAGCCCTTGCCTCTTCCTCAGTACACTGTCAAACAAGAACAAGTCACAAAAAAAGCTTGGAATAGAACAGATATCCACAGCAGAGCATCCAGACTAAGGCCACAGGCAGCCTTGGCTGTGGAAACATGTAACACAGTGGTCTGTATATGTTGGTGGGATGTTTCCCACTGTTTGTGCTTAGCCACTCAGTCGTGTCTGACTCTTTCTCCCCCACGGACTGTAGCCCGCCAGGCTCCTCTGTCCATGCGGATTCTCCAGGCAAGAATACTGGAGTGGGTTGCCATGCCCTTCTCCAGGGGAATCTTCCCAACCCATGGATCAAACCCAGGTCTCCACGTTGCAGGTGGATTCTTTACCTTCTGAGCCACCAGGGAAGCCCAAACATTTAAGTTAAAGTGAAAATGTTAGTCACTCAGTTGTGTCTGATGCTTTGCCACTCCACAGACTGTAGCCCGCCAAGCTCCTCTGCCCATAGAATTCTCCAGGTGCGAATACTGGAGTAGGTTGCCATTCCCTTCTCCAGACCATCTTCCCAACCCACAGATCAAGCCCACGTCTCCTGCACTGCAGGCAGATTCTTTACCAACTGAGCCACCAGGGAATGCTATTAATACTTATTGGTATGTAGGACATGAGTGGTTCCCAAACCTGCTGTTCCCTCTCAGTCTTTTGTATTGGATTTTTCTCTGTACCTGTTTCCTGGATTGCTGGGTATTCCCATACAGTCTCTCACAGGGATCTCAAATTCAACATGTTCCGGACTGACTTATTCATTCTCTACCTATCCAGATCTGCTCTTGCCCCTGTAGTTCTGTCTTGATGGATGAAACACTGAACCACCCCATTGCCCAAACTACAACCTTGGGAATCCTGGTGGACACTTCCATCTAGCTTACCCTGGATCATCTACCCGAGACCAGCTCTTGTTGATTTTACTGCATAAATATTCCTATATCTGTTCTACCCCTGAATTCTTTGTCATTTCTCTGACTCAGCTCTTTATTATTTCCTCAGTAGATTTGCAACAACTTCCTTACTAATCTCTCTTCCAGAGTTTCTCAGGGGAGATGCTATTGGCATTTTGGGAAATATAGGTGTTCATTTGTGCAAGATGGTTCCAGCATCTAATGGCTGCATGCATGAAATGTCAGTGGTGCCATCTAGTTGTAAGAACCAACCTCTCCTCCCACAAGTGGTGATAAAAAGGAGTTAGTGCTGATCAGAGACCCAAGAATACCAAGGGCAAAATCGAGCCACTGGAACCATCAAGGCTGATCGAGCCAAATCTAAAGGTGGGAACCTGTACCCTTGATGGGGATCCTAGGGTAGGAATGCAGTGCCCCCTAGGGGTTTTAGATGTAGCAGACACTGCGTCTCTACCCTATGCCTCGTCCTACTTTGTCTTTGCCTTTCAGATTTTCTTCTTCTTACTCTACACATTATCCTCAGCAACTGTTTTCACTTGCAAGATCCAAGTGTCATGGAAATGCCAATTTCTACCAGACACACAACTCTTGCCAAGATACCTCTTTTGACCTTGAAATTTTGTATATATTGAAATTTAGTATATATAAAAAAGTGGCTATTCAAGTCAGTTCAGAAAGGTAACTGCTAAGTGCTACTGCTGCTAAGTCACTTCAGTCGTGTCTGACTCTGTGTGACCCCATAGACAGCAGCCCACCAGGCTTCCCCGCCCCTGGGATTCTCCAGGCAAGAGTACTGGAGTGGGGTGCCATTGCCTTCTCCTCAGAAAGGTAAACTAGTCAACAAACTGTATCCATACATACAGAAGGAAATTGAGATAGATCCTTAACCAATTATGGAAATATGTTCCTGATGGTTAAAGAAATTAATATAAAAATTATGAAATTATAGAATAAACTTAAAGGTATTTGAAGATTCTAGTTTGATGGTGACATAGGAAGATCCTGAATTCACCTCTTCTCACAGACACAGTGAGTCTATAGCTACATGTGGAACAATTTCCTCTGGGAAAAACCTAAAGCTTGATTAAGTAACAACTACATACTAGCAAATGAGAAGAAAAACCACATTGAAGTGAGTAGGAGAGGTTGGCATACAGTCTGATTATAAACCCCATCCCCAGTTTATAACTCACAGTCAAGAAGGAATTCAAAACCTGGAGCTTCTCCCTGAAGAGTGAATGGTTTGAACCCTATATTGGGCACCCCACATTTTAAGACCTGCACCAGAGAGAAAGCCCCAAAATATCTAGCTTTGAAAACTAAAGTCCGAGATCTTTGACCCATCTCACCCCTTTCTCTCACCCACCCACCCAGCTACAGTTGAACTCAGTAAATACACATCTTATCTATCCCAAGGAAAATTCACACATATGCACACACAAGAATGTTCATTGCAGAAATGCTTCTTATAGCAAACAGTGGAAAGAAACCTGATGGTTAAGTACAGCGTGATATATTAATGGCTAAATATACTGTGGTTTGCTCTATCTTAAGACTTTACAAAATAGATTATAAACTTACTTACATATGGACAGATGTGGGCATTCCATGAGGAAAATATAGATTCAAAAGTAAAGCAATACTGGGAATTCCTGGTGGTCCAGTGTCTTGGACTCTGTACTTTCACTGCTGAGGGCTCAGATTCAATCCCTGGTCAGGGTACTAAGATCTCCCCACAAAAAGAAAAAAGAAAGAAAGAAAGAAAAAGCAAAATAGTAGTGGGGAGATCTTAGTTCCCTGACCAGGGGTTGAATCTGGGCCCTCAGCAGTGAAAGTGCAGAGTCCAAGCCACTGAATCACCAGGGAATTCTCAATATATATAAAAATAAGCAGAGCTAAAAGAACTACTTGCCTAAAGGAAAGGAAATATTTGATAACATTTGGCAAAGGGTGAGTAGTCATGAAGGAGTTAAACCTGTACCTTTTTTTGAAAGTATAGAGTCCTAACCACTGAACTGCAAGGGAATTCCCGCTTTAACTTTTTGAGAGTTTTGTTACTGAAAGTTTTGTTACAGTGCACACCCTCAATATAAAAAATTAAAATAATAGAATATATTAGATATTAACCCTTCCCTTTCTTCTTCAGGAAAGGAAGCAAACCGTGAGAATGAAGAACAAAACATAAGCAATTACATCAGAAAGGAACCCTTCACCTAGCATTCTTTCCCTTTTATCCTTCCCAAAGGCAGAGAAGAGCTGCTGCTGCTGCTGCTAAGCCGCTTCAGTCGTGTCCGACTCTGTGCGACCTCATAGAAGGCAGCCCACCAGGCTCCACCGTCCCTGGGATTCTCCAGGCAAGACCACTGGAGTGGGTTGCCATTTCCTTCTCCAGTGCAGAGAAAAGCAATCAGCTGCAAACACTAGGCCCACTAAGTCGTTCTACTGGCCAGTCTCACACTCAGAAGAAAGGATTACAACTCATCATGGTTTTTGAAGCCTGACACTGTTTTGAAACACTTCTCTGGTAACATTCAATAGAAATGGTCTCTGAAAGTGTAGTCTCAAGCCTCTGCCCTTTACGTTTGTTGAAACTAGGAAGTTTATTCCTGTCTCATTGATAGAGAGATTTCTCCCACTCTCCATCCAGCAGTCCTTCAGAAGAATATAGTTCCTTTTTAAAAAAATTTTTTTTAATTTATGTATTTATTTTCAGAAGAATATATTTCTTATAATTACATTCTACAAGTTTAACAAAGCACTTTGGAATCCAGTAAGTAATATTTCTGAGAGAAAGCTTAAGCTACAAACCTCCTAATTAGTACCATCCCACTAATGGCAACCCACTCCAGTACTCTTGCCTGATAGATCCCATGGATGGAGGAGCCTGGCAGGCTACAGTCCATGGGGTTGCTAAGAGTCAGACACGACTGAGCGACTTCACTTCTTCTTTACTTCACTTCACTACCCAATCAGAAGCCATTATCATCCAGCTGATAACAGGCCCCTAATTCTGTAGCTGCTCTAACATACAAGAACCAGCTCCCCACTTGGTGGGGCTCTTCTAACTGTGACTGAGTGAGTGAAGTCGCTCAGTCGTGTCCGACTCTTTGCGACCCCATGGACTACCAGGCTCCTCCGTCCATGGGATTCTCCAGGTAAGAATACTGGAGTGGGTTACCATTTCCTTCTCCAGGGAATCTTCCCGACCCAGGGATCGAACCTGGGTCTCCCGCATTGGAGGCAGACACTATGACATTGGAATGAACCGCATATGACTTAAGTATAGATTTGAGGTTATTTTAAATTCTGCTTTGTGTCAGGGATTAAGTGTCAAGGGAGATTTTTAATGCTCAAAACAGTAATAATTGTGTTGCATCATTGTGCTTCTTAGATATCTAAGTGAAGTTGGTGAGTTGGTAGTTTGAGTGTTAAGCACAATAAAATGTTCTGAGCTAGAGATAGGGTCTTTGTATGGCTGTTAGTATAATTGATGCCATCCTGGGCCCATAGAGTTCCTCCAGTTCTTCCACTGACCCTACTCAAGACTCTACTATGTGGCAGACTACTTGTCTGTTATCAAGGGCTTTGTAGTTAATACATATTGTTTAATAATCAGGTGACTGAGCATAGCACACACTGCACAGGACCAGGTGACTTCTATGTTCTGCTAGTACCCAAGCAATGATGAAGGCCTTTGCTGACATAATTCTGGCACCCATGAGACTAGTTACTCATTCACACATCTTGACATAGGAATGCATACCCTATTTCCAAGCATGTACTCTTATACCCTAGGTTAACTATACAACAGTCCCAACGGCTTCTAATTGGTGTGGAATGCATTCACGAACGCTTTCCTATTATCCCACCCTGATCCCACCCTGTGAGTATGTTACCCTGTAATAAACTGATCCATTGGTTATACGGAGCTGCCTTCCTCATTTTTCAGTCTCAAGATGCCCTCTCACTTTGGTGAGCACTTTTTGTTCCCTCCATCCTCCAACAGCCCTCTTCTGAGAAAATAAAACACATGATTAAAGTACTAATTTGAGATATTGATGTTTTTCTCTTCTGTATATTTTCCTTTATTTATTTCTTTATTTTCAGAACTTTCCCCTAGCCATCTCCCTCCCAGAAGTTGGTCCAGTTTAACTTTCTCAGGGAAGGAGAGCAATAGCAGAAAACACCCTGATAGTCTCTGGCTAAAACTCAAACTCACTAAGAAGATTAAGTGAGATGCCTCTGAGGGTAAACCCACAATAGAGGGAGTGCCTTTTAGTCTAAAATCATAATTAAAAGTTCCTTTGGGCAGGGTGGGGCTGAGAGGAAGACAGAAGTCTGAAGAGTTAGGAAGGTTCCAGAAGGGAATGGTCATAGCCTCCTAGTGTTGGTCCCCAAGTCCAAGACCCAGAGCATTGGGTAGTCCTGAAGAGGGTCTGCTGATGATGCTATCTGGGCAGAGTTCTTGAGTGAGCGGGGAAAGGAAAGGGCAGTAAGACTCCAGAAAGATCTTAGGGGACCCAAGTCCAGTGAATAGGCAGTGGTGTCACAGAGATGGCACAGAGGAGGCAGAGAGATGTGAGGTGGGGCAGGGATGAACTAAAACATATTGGGATTAATTTCTACTCTTCCTATGGAACAATGGCTTTGCTGCTGCTGGTGGGGCCCCAAATAGAAATTGAAGTAAATCTCAATGAAGTTATATTTCTTTTACATGAATCTGAGAGTCCTCCCTGAAACACAGATAACAGCTTGTTTTTATCAATACTACACAGTAATACAGAAATAAACACTACACAGTAATACAGAATAAATGAAGGGGAGGAGGAGAGAAAATCTTGAGACACCAATGAGGGAGAACAGTCTTAATGACCAAATTGATGCAGAGGAGGCAGGACCAGGGCGGGTGGAGAGGGGAAGAAGGGACTGGCATCTACGATGGGCCCCAGGTTTCTTGCTTGGGGCTTTGGTGGTAAAAGTTGAGGTCTTTTACTAGGGCTTGGAACACATGAATAAGAGAGGCTATGTGAGCCTGGGAGACTGAGTGAAGGCAACTAATTCTCTCTCCTGCTCATCTTTATAAAGTAGGGACAATGCTGCACGGCACTGGGCCCTGCCGATTTCACAAAGAGCCGTTAGAATGCTGTGGCTAGAGTCAATCACTAAGGAGAGGCTAACAGTTGAGAAGAACAACAGTTGATGGAGAACATTAGACAGGGACGAAATATTTAAAATAAAATTTTAAAATATGAAATTTAAAAAATTCTAAGTGAATAATCAGAGCCAGAAACATTCCTTCCATTTGACACTATTACTTCATAGCCACATCATGGCTCACCTTCATTACATCTCCATCACCTGTGAAATGAGGATCGTAGTGTGGTTCCAAGACAAGAAAGGTGCAGGGCACAACATTTAAAACAATGACATTGTCCAAGGACAAGACGTAAACTGATTAGAACCAACTAGGTCCAAGATGGTGTACAAGTGGATTTCCACTAGACTTGGAGACTCCAGATATGCTCACTGTACCACATCAGCAAGCTAAATGACACATCACAGGTGTCATGGCGGTTCTAAGACTGAACAGAAGGTCAAAAAATGGGTGGTGGCCCAATTTCTGGAAATCCCCAACCCTTTCTCAAAGTAGCTAGAATATTCTTCCCACTCATTAGCCTATGAAATTACTCACCCTTGTAAAAACTAACAATTCCATACCTTGTTGCCTCTCTTGCCTTCCAAAATGGTCTACATTCTGTCTCTGGAGTGTGTTTCCTCCCTGAATAAACCTTCTTTCACTTTACTATGGTGTGCTCTTGAATTTTTTCCTGTGTGCAGCCAAGAACCTACACTTGGTGGCTGTCCCAGGGGCTCTGATGTGACCATTTCCTCATGCCCCATTCTTTCTTTCAACAGTCCCATTTCTAAGTAGGGGCAGTAATGAGGAGCGAGGCAAGGGGGCTTCAGATGATGGTTACTATTGATTGATCTGTCCTCAGAAGCATGGCAGCAGCATGCAGGATCAGTATGGAGCCAGTATGCCCAGAGAGAACTGGATGCTGCAGAAGGACACACACAGGAGAGACATGAGACATGGGTGAGGCGTTGGTGCCTTGCAGATGGTTGGGGAATAGTTGTGGAGGAGGGAGTTCAGAGATCATCTATGACCTAGGAAAATCAGGGTGGTTCTGGTCTGAGACTGCCACATCAACCCCCTCTCTGGGCCCTGGAGAGCATTATCAGACTTAGGGCAGCCCCAAGATGGCAGTATTCTTTGAGAGATGGGCACAGGACTCACAAGGCAGGCCCTCACCACAGGGTACTCAGCATAGACAGGAAACGAGAAAGAGAGGAGTACATTGGCTTCAATGATCTCTGAGCTAAAGGGCACCCAGTCTGGCCCAGGACTATTTCTTCTTCTGGCTAAATGTCACAGTGGAGTCACTAGACTTTTCTCCAAAGTAATTGGCAGGCCTTTGAGGATAAGTACTCTTATTCTTCCACCTCCTCTATGTTCCAAAGCCCCTGCAAGGCATGGCAAGGAAACAGTGCTGGATAAAAATTCAGGTCTCACTCAAATAGTTAGAAAGGCTAGTTTGCATAATAATAAAAATTCAGGACAGAGGGGCTGTCACAGAAAGTAGAGAAAAGGTGGTGGGCTTCCCTGATGACTCAGATGGTAAAGAATCTGCCTGCAATGCAGGAGACCTGGGTTCGATCCCTGGGTTGGAAATTCCTCCTGGAAAAGGAAATGGCAACCTGCTCCAGTATTCTTCCCTGGGAAATCCCACAGATAGAGGAGCCTGGTGAGCTACAGTCCATGGGTTCACAGAGTCAGACACAAGTGAGTGACTAACACTTTTCTCATATAAGGCATGGCCTTGAAGACAGGGGCTGGCCTTAATCATCTATTTGTGGACCATCCTGAGACATTGCTGCACCTTGGTAATGATTCATCAAAGGGAAACTGCTATCAAAAATGATATTAAGAGGAGGTCATGATAGCAGGGTAGTAGGACAGAGTTGATCTCTAGACAAATGCACCAAGAATACATCTACAAATGGAGTAATTCTCACAAAGCACCAGCTGAACACTAGCAGAGGACCTGAGAGGCCTCAAAGGACAGGAAAGATCCTCACGTGACTGGGTAGGATGCAAGAAAGAAGGGGAAAAGAAGACAGGAAGCAGGGTGAGGCTGGTTCCCAGGGGTGGGGGGATCTGAAGGAGAGGGTCCCACATCTTGGGAACTCCCGTCACCAGCAGGGAGATCGGTTGGGACAGAAGGAGAACTGAGGGGGCTCTCAGAGGAGAGTTCAGTAAGCGCTCTGTGACATGCAAGAGAGTCAAACTCACACCAACAGTCTCTGTCACAGCCCTGTGCCCTCCACCCTGAGGCGTGTGTCTGCCAGTGTGAATGGGGATTGGGGGCTGGAACCTGGGGTTTGGAGAGCAAACCTGGGAAGGGCTGTGAGGAGACAGCCTGAGGAAGCGGGAGTGAGGAAGTTTGCAACTAGGAATGTTTCTGGAGAAAACTTAACTACCATAGGAGCAAAAAGTGAAGTGTTAGTAACTCAGTCATGCCTGACTCTTTGCGTCCTCATGGACTGTAGCCTGCCAGGCTCCTTTGTCTGTAGAATTCTCCAGACCTTTATCAGGACACCACAGGTCCAAGCCCTGGGCCAGCATTTCAGTGTTCCATGACCAGAAGTGAATAGGCTCTGGGAGAACAGATCACATCAACCAAGTTCTCAAGAAAATATATCAACCAACACACTTACTAACTGACAACTTCAGAGCCACTTGGCACAAGATCTAGATCAGATTATCTTCTAAATAAGTTGACCCTGGAGATTATCTTGTCTAGGGTAGAATTATGACTGTGTGTGCTGTGTGCTATTGCTCAGTTATATCCAATTCTTAGCGACCCCATGGACTGTAGCCTGCCAGGCTCCTCTGTCCATAGAATTCTCCAGGCAAGAATACCGATGTGGGTGGCCAGCACCCTGTTAAGTGATGCACGAGGGGCAGGGTTGCCACTGCAGCCTCTCTCCCCACATGGTAGCCTGGCCTCATGGGCACTGGCAGGGTCCCCTCCCAGGTCTGGCTCTCTTGGGTCCACAGTCTCTGGCTCCCTCACATGACTTGTTGTCAACAGGACCGGCCCTCTCACACCTGTGGCTCCTGGCTTCCCTGCACACCTCAAAACACCAGGGCTGGCTCTTTTGCACCGATGGCTGGGCACTAGGAAAGACCCCTGCTGGGGCTGATATTCTCTCACCCACAGCTGCTGACCTCCCTACATGCCTTGTCAGCACTAGGGCCAGCTCTCTTATGCCCATGGTCAAGCACTGGGCAAGACCCCACTGGGGCTGATCTTCTTGCACCTGGGGCCACCAGCTCCCATATGTGCCTGTCATTGCCGGGCTTTCACCACCCCATCCACATAGCCACCTCCACACTCCCTCCTTGAATGGGTGGACTTGTGTGCTCCAGGGAAACCACAGAAGCAGACCTGCTGTGGGTGGTCCACACACAGAGGTGGAGCTAAAACCACTGAACTCGAGGCAGCCATGCAACTAAAGAAGGAAAGCTCAAATCTCTCCTTGCAACTGCATAAACAGTGAATTTAGAGCCTTGTGACTGACTTTGTAAGCTCAGTATCTATAGATCATCTATATGGGCAAGAGCTCCTATAGCCAAGATGAGTCTGGCTTTAGTAGCTGTATACTTTGTAGGTATATACACATGGGGGTTGGACCAGGGTAGAATCTAAGCTGCCTCCATAGCACCCACAGTGGGTCTAAATCCAGTATTACTGCAATCCTGGAACCTGAATCTAGTGAATCTATGCTGGTGGCCTGGTGAAAACAATGTCTGAGACACTAGGGCCAGTGCTGTCAAACCCACAGTTAAGTTGGGGCCAAGAACAGTGCCAACAACAGTGAATCTGAGAGCTCACACAAAGGGTGAAAGGTGACACAATAGAGTACACCACATGTGAACAACTCCAGAGGAGAAATACTCAGTCACTTCCATCCCAGTGGGAGTGTTCCAGTACTACCTATCTTGCACTATGGATCAGAAACACAGTGAAGAAACAGACCTGGGGGCCTCTACTCCAACAAATAGGGAGCAGATTCCACCTCTGATAAGACTGCCAAACACAGAGCAAAGGGGAGGCCCTGCTCACTATGTAGGGCAGCCTCTGGTTATGACACTGGTCAAACCCCCTATCAAGAGGATAATGGCACAAGCCTCTGGACCAATGTCATCCACCAGTGGGCAGACACCAGAAGCAAGAGGAACTACGATCCCGCAACCTGTAGAAAGCTGACCACAAACACAGTAAGTTAGACAAAATGAAATAAAGAAATATGTTGCAGATGAAGGAGAAAGAAAAAACCTATAAGAACACCTAAATGAAGAGGGGACACACAATCTATCTAGACAAGAATTCAGAGTAGTGATAGTGAAGATGATCCAAGATTTTGGAAAAAGAATGGAGGCACAGAATGAGAAGATGAAAAAAATGTTTAATAAAGACCTAAAAGAAAAGCAATTATCGTCCAACTAAAAATAAGATTTTAAAAAGACCTAGGAGAACTGAAGAACTAAAGAAGAAACACATACAATAACTGAAATGAAAAATAAACTAAAAAGAGTCAATAGCAGAATAACTGAGGCAGAAGAATGAATAAGTGAGCTAAAACACAGAATGGTGGAAATTACTACCATGGAACAGAATAAGAAAAAAGAATAAAATAAATTTCAGAGTATCTGGGAAAACATTAAACACACCAGCATTGAATTATAGGGGTCTTGGAAGAGGTAGATAAAGAGAAAGGGTCTGGGAAAATATTTGAAGAAATTATAGTTGAAAATGTCCCTAATATGGGAAAGGAATTAGCCACCCAAATCCAGAAAGTGTGGAGAGTCCTATACAGGATAAACCTAAGAAGGATCATACCAGGCACATATTAATCAAACTGTTAAAACTGAATACAAAAAAAAAAAAATACTAAAAGCAAAATGGGAAAAGCACCAAACAACATACAAGGGACTTCCCATAAGGTTATCAGCTGAGTTTTCAGCAGGAAGTCTGTGGGTCAGAAGGGAATGACATGATATGTTTAACTTGATGAAAGGGATAAAATTACAATCAAGAATGCTCTATCAGCAAAGATTTGACAAGGAAATCAAAAGCTTTACAGAAAAGTAAAAGCTAGAATTCAGCACCATCAAACCCACAAGAAAGGAGATGATGGATAAAGATGGTCATCAAACCACAAGAAAGGAGAACAAAAGAGGAAGGAAAGAAGAAAAGACCTACAAACACAAACCAAAAATAATTAAGAAAATGGCTATAGAAATACACATATCAAAAAGTACTTTAAATGTAAATGGAGTAACTGCTCCAAACAAAAGACATAGATTGGCTGAATGGATACAAAAACAGACTGAAAGTTGGAAAAGGGTTACAAAAAATGCTACAGGAACTTCTCTAGGCAGAGGGAGAAAAATAGATCACAACTAGAAAGAAGAAAATCACAAATGGGAAACCTCACTGGTAAAACAAAACCTAAAGTAAAAGCAGAAAATTATCCACACACAAATATGACATCAAAACTAGCAACCGTAAGAAGAGGAGAGCACAAATGCAGGAAATGAGAAATTGAGAGGCCAGCAACTTAAACTTTCATATATATATATATATATATAGTGGTTTCCCTGGTGGCTTAGTGGCAAAGAATCTGCCTACCAATGCAGAAGATGCAATATAGAAATACACATATCAAAAAGTACTTTAAATGTAAATGGAGTAACTGCTCCAAACAAAAGACATAGATTGGCTGAATGGATACAAAAACAGACTGAAAGTTGGAAAAGGGTTACAAAAAATGCTACAGGAACTTCTCTAGGCAGAGGGAGAAAAATAGATCACAACTAGAAAGAAGAAAATCACAAATGGGAAACCTCACTGGTAAAACAAAACCTAAAGTAAAAGCAGAAAATTATCCACACACAAATATGACATCAAAACTAGCAACCGTAAGAAGAGGAGAGCACAAATGCAGGAAATGAGAAATTGAGAGGCCAGCAACTTAAACTTTCATATATATATATATATATATAGTGGTTTCCCTGGTGGCTTAGTGGCAAAGAATCTGCCTACCAATGCAGAAGATGCAGGTTTGATCCCTGAGTCAGGAAGGACCCCTGGAGAAAGAAATGGCAACCTCCTCCAGTATTCTTGCCTGGGAAATCCTATGGAAAGAAGAGCCGGGTGGGCTATAGTTCATGGGTCACAAAGAGTCAGACAACAATGACAACAACAATGACACCATATATGTACATACATATACATATATAT
>SJYC01095040.1:0-20126 GCA_006408675.1 Madoqua kirkii
CAACTGAGCGACCAAACTGAACCAGGACTTTATTTTCTGATTTCCTTAGGGCTGGGAGAAATCAATCAAGTAGTGTGTGTGTGTGTGTGTGTGTGTGTGTGTGTGTGTGTGTGTTTAGGGGTGGGGTGATGACTAGATCAGACAGGAAATTTCCCTTTTAGCATCTTAACTATGACCTCCTGGGGGCAGGGTTGTGCTTCTCAGTCATTTGGTTGCTTGGATTTGTTGATGATTTAATGATGGGCCTACTGTTCCCCGCCCCCTCTACCCTCTCACCCCCATCCCCCGGGTTACAGTTGAATCTAGCAGAAGGGATACACTTAGGAAAAGGGGACCCAGAGTCTCTGGCTCATATTCCTTAATCATAGACCTGCTGGGCCCCAGCCTCATGAATCCCTTTTCTGGTACAACCATCCTGGAGAGTTCTCACAGGACCCAGCGACCACTGCTGTCAGGGAGCTTCCTCCTACCTCTGCTCCTGCTGGCACACTTCCAACTCCCTCTGGCCCCTCGCTGGCTGTCACAAGGGCCCCAGACCTCTGGCCTTGGCTGCTAATCTCGAATGGCTTTGTGAAGGCACTGACTACCAGGAGTTTACTACTTTCTCTTCCAATTATCACCTACTGAAGGGAGAAACAGCTCCTTTTCTCTTTAGTGTTTCTAGTTCTTAAGCTAGAGTACAGAGAAACCATGTTCCCTGAGTTCTAGTCACTGGCCCGAACAGAATATTACTTCAGTTTGTTTGGATTTGGGCAAAATTTCCCTTCACTGACTTTGGGAGGCAGATAAAGAGATTTTGTATATTACTATGCACAAATCATTCTTCCCAACCAGTGTCCCTTACAGGGTCTTTGGTGGAGTGGAAAAACCCTGAGTCTCTCTTTCCTCAAGTTGATTTATGGGCCTATTCAGTTTTTCTTCCTCCCTCCTTTCTTTTCTTCCTTTCTTCCTGCTCTTCCACCTCCTTTGTTTCCTTCTTCCATTCCCTCATTCTCTCCTGATGATTAATAAATATGTTGGAGGCAAGACCTTGAAGAAACAGTTGTGAACCCACTACTTGATTGGGGGCATGTGGGGAAAGCTAAGATCAGGAAGGACAAAGAAATGCGGACAGACTCTTTCTTCCAAAGGCTGCCTCTGTGAGGGCTGCTCCTTAATCTCCCTCCTGCGGGGCTGATAAGCATTTGGCTCTGTCCCTCCTTGCCTTGGGGGACTGAGAGGCTTGGAGGTAGTTTTCTTGCTTACCCAGACATGATACTTTTGAAACACCAACTTGAGGGCCAAGCCATCAGTAGGGGAGAGGGTTTGGGCAAAAACTATTTTATTGTTTTCTACTTTAAATATCCCAGAATGAGGCTTGTAATATAAGATGAGGAGCTAAGAACAAACTGTAAACTATTTAATTTACCTGTTTGTCTTTGTGGGTTTAACCCTTTTCTCCACATATTGTTTTCTAATTAAAAATATATACCTAATGAGTTTTCAGAATAATAAGCATTCATAATACTCTAATGGAGGGCTTTCTTTTCATCTTTATTTACTTAGCAGCATAATCAGGACCAACTTAGAAAGGTTAGATGTGGTCAAAAGAAATTTATGAAGAGTGGCTATTAAGAGATGAAGCATATGTATGCAGACTGTGGTTAAATAATGGTAAGTAGGACGTGTTTATTAAAATGATGCAGGGATTTTATCCCTTCATTCTTGATGTCTCTTAGTACCTGACATTATACTGCTCTGGTTTCCATGGAAACAGCACACACTCTTCCTTTCAGCTGACCTAAAGTTCAAGCCCTGCTGTTGCAATAGAAATTCTCAGAAACACCTCCACTTTTATTAAAAACAAAAACACTAAATCTATGCAAAAAGTAAAAGCAAGAAAATCCATTGAATGTGTTGCAGAAAAGAAAAGCGAATGTGCAATATTTTCATTAAGAGGGAATCAAAAAACAATTTACTATGCTGGAGGTTGACAGCGTCTGTCATTTCCTTCCCCTAAATTACCTTAGAATTGATCCTCCTGAGCCTGCCTTAACATCTGCACCTTTCATTTCTAATTCAATATGTTATACTATTTTTAGTTTTCTAGAAGTTATCTCTTTTACTGATTTAAGAACTGTTTCTCAGTGACTCAGAAAAAAGATTGTTGATTTGGTCTGTAAATTTGTGGCTTTTACAAAGGGAGATTAAATTAAGGTGAGATTACTGGAATAAGACATTTCACGTGAGGTTATAAGGCAGATCTTGTCCATGGCTTCCTTTTGTTTGGTTTAAGATACTTTGGGTTGCAAGTAACAAAAAATTTAACTTCATTGATCTATATAAGAACATAGACTCATTGGTTTATATCACCAAAGGGTCCAGAGGCACAGTTTAATCTGGGCTCCAGGTCTGTTCCTCTAATGTTTTCTTGGTTCTGACCTCTATGTACTAACAGAGTCTGAAGGCCAGGAGCTTTGCTTAGTAAGATGCCTGAAGCAGCTACATTAGATGCTATTCAAGAGCGAGAAAATTGGGACATCTTTCCAGGATTCCCTATCAAATAGCTTCTTTAGCTCTATTGTCCTGGTTGAGTCAAGGGCACATCTATGGGTCAGTCACTGGGCAGGACATAGGATAATGCTGTTGGCATTTAGCCCAAGGTAGATACATGTTCCATTACTAGGTTCTGGTGGAGTCAATCTCTTTCAAAGCATATGGGCAGCATGGTAGAGATATGGACATCAACAAAAAAACTGGAGGAAATTATCAAGAGAAGAATGAATGGATGGTAGGGTAACAGTCACTGTCTTCTATAATGGGTTAAAATTCAAGAACTGTGAGTCTCAGACCATATTATCCATGGTGCCCATAATCTATATATCTCTATTGTACATGTGAATCTCTTTGTAATTCCAACTCATGTCTCATATTTGAAAGAGAGATGTTGGTTAGAGTGTAATCTTATATTTTTTCCTAGTCGTGATTCAGCCTTCTCATTTAATCCTATTTAATATTGCAGGTGGCTTAGATGGTAAAGCGTCTGTCTACAATGCAGAAGACCTGAGTTCAATCTCTGGGTTGGGAAAATCACCTGGAGAAGGAAATGGCAATCTACTCCAGTACTATTGCTTGGAAAATCCCATGGACAAAGGAGCCTGGTAGGGGTCCATGGGGTCACAAAGAGTCAGACACGACTGAGCGACTTCACTTCACCCTTCTAATCGCATTATCTTGCCTCATTCTATTTTTTCTTTTCTCCATAGTACTGAGCACTTTTACTACGTGATGAAATGAATGTCTGTGCTTGCTGTTTATTATGTTCATTGATGCATCCCAGGCACTTAATGAATGACGTGTAGATGCTTAGTGGAATGAAGTCAGTGCTTGGTCATTCCGAATCTTTGCTACCCATGGACTCCTCTGTCCATGGAGTTTTTCAGGCAAGAATACTGGAGTGGGTTTCCATTTCCTCCTCCATGGGTAGATGCTCAGTAAATATTTGTTAAATAAATGAATGGATTAAATAAATGAATAATTGAATCTAGTCAGAGACTTTTTGGTTGTTTTACTAAGGCATTTTGATTGTTGACAATTGGAAGTATTGCCCTAAGAGACCATTCTCCAGGATTTTTTGTCCCTGCAGGTTGTGCTCTTGTAGACAGGTGACAATGGTCAAGCCTGACTTGACCGTTCTGAGAGAAATTTTTTTCTTGGTCTTTAAAATTTGCTTGTTTCCTTGTTTAGGAAAGAAAATGGTGGGCTAGAAGAAAGGCTGATTCAAGCAACCAAGATCATTCTGGGCTTGGAGGAGTTAAGTATACTTTAGTGAAACTCTCTCCTGGCCTCTTAAAATGCCAGTAGGGATCTAGAAACACCCGCCTTCATGCCTCTCAGGACAATGTAAAATCTAATGTCAATTTGAAAGCAAAATATTTTCTTCAGTTCAGAGTAAAATCCACTTTTTTTTATAGTGTCTATTGAGTCTGGACAGCCTGGCTCACGAACCACCTGAGCAGATTCTTCACAAAGCTAACCTTGAGACAAAGGCCAAATTGGGGATAGCACCCTGATAGCACCCTACTGTCTACTCTCAGTAGCCTGGGAACCAACATCACAAAGGTCCATACAGGCAAAGCTATGATTTTTCCAATAGTCATATATGTTGAGAGAGTTGGACCCTAAAGAAAAATTCAAGAACATTCAGAAAATAAAGATCATGGTATCCAATCCCATCACTTTAGATGCAGAAAAAGTGGAAACAGCGACAGATTTTATTTTCTTGTACTCCAAAATCACTGTGGACAGTGATTGCAGCCACAAAATTAAAAGATGTTTGCTCCCTGGAAGGAAAGCTATGACAAACTGAGGCAGCATATTAAAAAACAGAGACATCACTTTGCCAACAAAGGTCTGTATAGTCAGAGCTATGGTTTTTCAGTAGTCATGTACAGATGTGAGAGTTGGACCATAAAGAAGGCTGAGCACCAAAGAAATAATGCTTTCAAACGGTGGTGCTGGAGAAGACTCTTGAGACTCCCTTGGACAGCAAGAAGAACAAACCAGTCAATCGTAAAGGAAATAAACCCTGAATATTCATTGGAAGGACAATACTGAAGCTGAAGCTCCGATACTTTGGCAATCTGATGTGAAGAGCCGACTCATTGGAAAAGACCCTGATGCTGGGAAAGAGGGCAAAAGGAGAAGGGGACAACAGAGGATTAGATGGTTGAATGGCATAACTG
The DNA here is from genome assembly GCA_006408675.1 of Madoqua kirkii. Classification (NCBI taxonomy): domain Eukaryota; kingdom Metazoa; phylum Chordata; class Mammalia; order Artiodactyla; family Bovidae; genus Madoqua; species Madoqua kirkii. The sequence continues at coordinate 4,725 of SJYC01095040.1, forward strand.
ACTCAGTGGATATGAATCTGAGCAAATTCTAGGAGACAGTGAAGGACAGGAATGCCTGGCATGCTGCTGTTCATGGAGTTGCAAAGAGTTGGACATGACTTAGCGACTGAACAACAGTGGCCTGGGAGGAGACATGACAAGTCTTAACTGCTCTCCCAAGAGAGGTTGATATTCCCTTGCCACTTAGCTTGCTGCTGACTTGTGGTTCAGTTGTCAGGTGGACTATCAGCTGATCCCAGGAGTCATACAGTAGGTTCCTCTTGAGTACTGTGATGCCTTTCTCCACCACTGAGGTGTCAGAGTAAAGGATTAGTGCGACCACACTCTGGAGAGCATATCCCCAGCTTCATCTCATCATTGCACACATAGGCACAGATGCCTATCCTGTGGGCTTTCTCACCCTACACCTGAAATCGACAGGACTTCCTGGGACGATAGCCACACCAAAAAATACTCCCGTTGTGTTGTGTGTAGCACTCCCAGTCAGAAATCAGCTTCACTGTGATGATTATATAAAAATTCTGCTTTATATGGTCTTCTAGCCACAGTCCTTGACTCTAAGATTGAACTGTTCACCCTGTTGGAGTCAGTTATGTGGGAGAACCATCAGAGGTTGGGGCAATATTAAAATATTTAATAACCTTATGGCGTCAACTTGGAACACTACAAGTGGAGGCTGGCCAGCAAGCTGAATCTATCAGCCCTGCCCAGAGATCACCTGTATGAGCTGTGACTTCAGCCTCTATTTCCCTTTCACCATCTATGGATTAAATGGTCACTTTTTAGAGTTTTCACATGTCATCTCACTGTCAGTTTCTCCAGATGGGAAGTTTTTTCTAAAGGAGGTAAGTAAGAGTTGCTTAAGGCCTATAGATAATCCAAATGTAACCCAAATAAACCCTGGAACCCCGCTGATCTAAATTTTCTGTATTGTCCCATGCAGGCAAACACAACCTGGAAATCCAAACTAATGACATATATTTTGAATCTTTTTCTAATCTTTCAAGGAAATGACAAAGAACAAAGTACACTCTTAATTAAATGGCTAAAGTCAGCTTTTCTTTCCACTGCTTCCTTTCTTAGTGTATTTCACATGGTCTGCAGCTGCTAGTCCACGTGTTTCTTTATTTTCCTCCTATCATGCTCTCAAAATGTCTTCCAGAAACCCCACATACATGGGTTAAACGATCCGCTTTCTACTGCTGAAGGGAAGGTCATGAGTGAGGTCTTGTATAAACCACTGGCCTGTCCAGGCTACAGGAGGAGGGAGAGCAGTAGGAAACTGACCTTACTTTGACCTCACAAGCCTAGACCTGATTCCCTACAAAAAGAAACACCTGGAGCCCGCTGAGAAATATAGTGCTCCTTGTGGTCTGACAGCTCTCCTAGTGAGAAATCATTTTGGGAAATTTCAGTTGAATAAAATTCTGCACCTTGTTGTACATATTAGCTGTAAGTGCTAGGAATGAGACCAAAAAGCCAGGATTTATTGGGTTCTGTGCAAACTGAGTCTCATTTATACTCAGCACACAGTATATAGGGCGTCCCTGGTGGTTCAGATGGTAAAAATCTGCCTGCGATGCAGGAGACCCAGGTTCAGTCCCCGAGTCAAGAAGATTCCCTGGGGAAGGGAATAGCAAATCACTTCAGTATTCTTGCCTGAAAAATTCTGTGGACAGAGGATCCTGGCAGGCTTCAATCCATTGGGTTGCAGGGAGTCAAATCGACACGACGGAACAACTAACACTGACTGATTGACACAGTATATGCACAGCTGGGTATTTATTAAATAAGTGAATAAACCTGGGATGAACTGAGGCCATTTAGGAAGAAAAAGGCATGGGATTAGGGAGAAAAAGACATGGAATAGTTCCTTCCTTCTTTCTTTTTGTAATTGACTTTTATGTTCTGTTTTCTCTTCTTATCACTTTTCCCTCTCCTTTTACTGTATCCACATGAGTAATTTTCCATTATATTGTTATATCCAAAGACCTCTGACAGGGTGGCAGTAAAATGACACAGCTAAGTGATACAGATTTTAATGACTTAATGCTGTAATAATTTCTGATAGAAACATAAGGAGAGACAGAGCTGTTATTTCATGACATAAAAATGGAAAGTGGACCATGGAAAAACCGTTTCTGAAAATTTATTGTGGCAGGGAAGAGAGTAAGAGAGGTAAGGGCAAGGTTGTTAAAGGCAGGTCCGTAAAAGATGTGCTATTAGTAAAGGAAAAAAAAAAGTTAAGGAGAGAAAAATAACATTTCACAAGTATGCAAGAAAGAAGAAAAAAAAGATGACAAAGTGAAAAAGATAGACTGGCTTCGTCAGAGGGAAAAAGAGCAAATAGGAAATTATAGAAAAGGAGGAAGGCTTGTCTTGTCTTATGAGCCAGGCTTGGTGACAAAGGGTAATAGCAAAAAGAATACTGAAGGTAATAATAGTCGATGAGCAAAGACAGTGCAGATAAGCAGTGTATTTCCCAGGAGCACCCAGGGTAGGAAAATCACTGCAGAGCACAAAAGCAGAGAATGGAAGCAGTGAAGGCCCTGCGGTTATTTTTGAAATCTTACACAGTACTATTAGGTTCCTAGGAATCTGAAAACGGAAAGGCACAAAATTTGCCTTTTTATATAGCATGATGAAAATGTAGGTTACAGAGAATTTGTGGATTTGGTAGGTTTCCTTGCTACCAAAGTAAACTTTTGGTAAAAGTAGTAAAATGGTTAAATGACAAACACAGTTTGACCCCTGGCTCCTCTGTGGGCCTCTAAGGGCTCCAGGTCAGATGTCACCTGTTTCCATGCTCTCCTCCCATCCCAGTCTAACTCTCAAGCTGGTTCCAGACCCATCAGTGGCAGACATTTACTTTGTTCACAAATGTTTCCCATTCTCTCCCCTTCTGCCTCCAGGGAGGACTGCTCCTCCTCATCCTGGTACAGATGGGCATGAACTTTTCTGATTGGAAACATTCAAAGGCGATGGTGTGATTCTCCATGTTCTTTCTTCCTCTGTGTTTTAAAATATACTGTATTAACAGAAGAGTTGATGCCCCAAGAGAAGGGAACACTTGTCACTGAAAAGGCAGTTTCCCAGAAAAAAAGGCACATGGTGGCTGGTGGAGAGTGGGGAGAGGGAGTCACGCAGAAAGTACCAGGGAGAGGAAGGAACTGTGGGCAAGACCTTTTTATGGTGGTTTCTGCAGGAAGGAGTGCGCAAGGCTGGGAAGGCAGGCTTCGGGTTGGCTAGCTGGAATGATTTTAGCAGACTTTAAGGCTTAGAGGCAGCCCCTAGCTGTCTGGTACCTGGCTGCAGCATGATTAGGGCAAATGGATAGTGGAACAGGGCACACAAGCCCAATAGAAGAGGTGGTTGGGGGTGTAGGCTCTGGGTTGGTTGTTTGGAAGTGTACCCTCATGAGAAAGACTCTTCCTTTGGAGTAGGGTAGGTGTGGGAGGCAACCAAAGAGGCAAAAAGCCAAAGAAAGGTGACAGGTATGTCATAGAGTTGTTCAAGCAAAGCATGTTCAGCATATGGTTATAGGGAAGATGTTAAAGCATCAAGATTACAGAAGCTAGAAGCATGGATAATATACTAGCCCCTGGTGCTCATGGTTGCACGTGCTGATAAGGAGATGCATTCACGTGTGCTCAGTCACTCAGTCCCGTGGGACTCTTCGCAATCCTATGGACTGTAGCCCACTAGGCTTCTTCTGTTCATGGGCTTCTCCAGGCAAGAATACTGGAGTTAGGTTGCTTGTCTTCCTCCATGGGATCTTCCTGACCCAGGGACTGAACCCTCATCTCCTGTGTCTCTTGCATTGCAGGCAGATGATTCTTTACCACTGAGCCACTGGGGAAGCCTGATAAGGAGATGGCAAACATTTGAAATACCTAGAGTTCTGCTGCAAGGGTCTCATACCTGCCACTGATGCTGCATGAGGGAGAAACTGAGATTTGGGAGTTATTTTTACCAGAGCATAATCTAATTTACCGTCAGTAATGTGCTGCCCCTGCAATGGTTGTGGGAATTCAGTGAAGTAACAAAAATAGAACACTTCCTGACACATGATATAGTCTCACTAGTGTTAGCTCAGAAAAGGCAATAGCACCCCGCTCCAGTACTCTTGCCTGGAAAATCCCATGGGCGGAGGAGCCTGGTAGGCTGAAGTCCATGGAGTTGCTGAGAGTTGGACACAACTCAGTGACTTCACTTTCACTTTTCACTTTCATGCATTGGAGAAGGAAATGGCAACCCACTTCAGTGTTCTTGCCTGGAGAATCCCAGGGATGGGGGAGCCTGGTGGGCTGCTATCTATGGGGTCGCACAGAGTCAAACACGACTGAAGTGACTTAGCAGTAGCAGCAGTGTTAGCTACTGTTATCATTATTTGCTAATATTATTCTTCTGCTTAGACTGTTCTCTTTTTCTCTGACATCTGATAAGTTTCATATCCATCTCAAATAAGATCAGCTGGCCTATATTATGTAGCTATGTACTCTACACTCATGATCATATTTATCCTCAGAACAAAAGAGTAAGGCAGTTATTAATATAACACTAACAGTAATAATACTGGCAATTATTATTTATATTATTAACACATCCTTTGACTGTGTGGATCACAATAAACTGTGGAAAATTCTGAAAGAGATGGGAATACCAGACCACCTAACCTGCCTCTTGAGAAATCTGTATGCAGGTCAGGAAGCAACAGTTAGAACTGGACATGGAACAACAGACTGGTTCCAAATAGGAAAAGGAGTACGTCAAGGCTGTATATTGTCACCCTGCTTATTTAACTTATATGCAGAGTAAGTACATCATGAGAAATGCTGAACTGGAAGAAGCACAAGCTGGAATCAAGATTGCTGGGAGAAATATCAATAACCTCAGATATAGAGGAAGGAAAGAAGAAAAGACCTACAAACACAAACCAAAAATAATTAAGAAAATGGCAATAGAAATACACATATCAAAGATTATTTTAAATGTAAATGGATTAAATGCTCCAACCAAAAGACATAGATTGGCTGAATGGATAGAAAAACAGACTGAAAGTTGGAAAAGGATATTTCATGCAAATGGAAATCGAAAGAAAACTGGAATAGCAATAGTCTTATCAGAAAATAGACTTTAAATAAAGACTGCTACAGGAGACAAGGTAAGACACTACCACTACTTAATGATCAAGGGTTCAATCCAAGAAGAAGACGTATCTTTGTAAATATATATGCACCCAACAAAGGAGCATCTCAATATATAAGACAGATGCAAACAGCCATATAAGGGGAAATCAGTAGTAACACCCTAATAGTAGGTGACTTTAACACCTCACTTAATCAATGGACACTTAATCCAGTCAGAAAATAAATAAGAAAACACTAGCCTTAAATGACAATTTAGACCAGATAGACTTAATTGATGTTTATTGGAGCATTCCATCCAAAGGCAGCAGAATCCACTGTCTTCCTAGGTGTACATGGAACTTTTTCCAAGACAGATTACATCTTGGGTCACAAATCAAGCCCTGGTAAATTTAGGAAAATTGAAAACATATCACACATCTATTCCAACCATCATGATATGAAATTAGAAATCATTTAAAGAGGGAAAGCTGTTAAAAAACACACACACACTTACACTCACATGGAGGCTAAACAATATGTTCTAAACAACCAATGGATCAGTAAGGAAATCAAAGAGGAAATTTAAAAATACCTAGAGACAAATGACAATAGAAAATTACCCAAAACCTATGAGATAGAGCAAAAACAGTTTTAAGAGGGAAGTTTATAGCAATACAATCTTACCTCAAGAAACAAGAAAAATCTCAAATAGATAACCTAACCTTATACCTAAAGCAACCAGAGAAAGAACAAACAAAACCCCAAGTTAATAGGGGGTAGAGGGAAAGCTGTTAAAAAACACACACACACTTACACTCACATGGAGGCTAAACAATATGTTCTAAACAACCAATGGATCAGTAAGGAAATCAAAGAGGAAATTTAAAAATACCTAGAGACAAATGACAATAGAAAATTACCCAAAACCTATGAGATAGAGCAAAAACAGTTTTAAGAGGGAAGTTTATAGCAATACAATCTTACCTCAAGAAACAAGAAAAATCTCAAATAGATAACCTAACCTTATACCTAAAGCAACCAGAGAAAGAACAAACAAAACCCCAAGTTAATAGGGGGAAAGAAATCATAAAAATCAAGGCAGAAAAAAATGAAATAGAGACAAAGAAAACAATAGTAAAGATCAATGAAAATAAAAAGTGGTTCTTTGAGACCCAGAGAGATGGTATGGGGAGGGATGTGGGAAGGGGGTACAAGATTGGGAACACATGTACACCCACTGTGGATTCATGTTGATGTATGGCAAAACCAATACAGAATTGTAAAGTAAAATAAATAAATAAATAAAGTAAATCTTAAAAAAGTGATAAATCTTTATCAAGTCTCATCAAGGAAAAAAAGGCAAAAGATGTAAATAAATAAAATTAGAAATAAAAAAGGAGAAATTGCAAAAGACACTACAGAAATACAAAGGATCATAAGAGATTACCTCAAGCAACTATATGCTAATAAAATGGACAACCTAGGAGATTGAACAAATACTTAGAAAAGTATGATTTTCCAAGACTGAACTAGGATGAAATAGAAAATATGAGCAGACAATCACAAGTACTGAAATTGAAACTGTGATTAAAAAATAAAAACCCAGGACCAGATGGATTCAAAAACAAATTCAATCAAACATTTAGAGAAGAATTAACACCTACCCTTTTGAAAATATTCCAAAATATTGCAGAGGAAGGAACACTCTGATGCTCATTCTATAAGATGACCATCACCCAGATATCAAAACCAGAGAAAAATATCACAAAGAATAAAATTACAGCCCAATATCACTGATGAACATAGACACAAAAATCCTCAACAAATTATTAGCAAACTGAAACAAACATCACATTAAAAGGATCATAGTCCATAGTGAAAGTGAAAGTCACTCAGTCGTGTCCGACTCTTTGTGACCCCATGAACTATACAGTCCATGGAATTCTCCAGGCCAGAACTGGAATGGGTAGCCTTTCCCTTCTCCAGGGTATCCTCCCAAGCCAGGGATTGAACCCAGGTCTCCCACATTGCAGGCAGATTCTTTACTAGCTGAGCCACAAGGGAAGCCCATAGTCATAGTCCATTGTCAAGTGTGATTTTCACCAGAGATGCAAATTCTTAAGCATGTGTAAATCAATCAATGTGATATACCACATTAACAAACTATAGGATAAATACCATAAGATCATTTCAGTAGATGCAGAAAAAGCTTTTGACGAAACTTAACACTCATTTATGATTAAAAAAAATTATTCTCCAGAAAGTGGGCACAGAGGGAACTTACCTCAATATAATAAAGGCAATATGAAAAACCCACAGCAAACATCATTCCCAGTGGTGAAAAACAGCATCTCTTCTAACTAGGAACAAGACAAGGAAGTCCACTCTCACCACCGTTATTCAAGATTGTTTTGGAAGTCCTAGTTATAGCAATCAGAGAAGAAAAAGCAATGAAAATAATCTAAATCGGAAAAGAAGTAAAATTGTCATTGTTTGCAGATAACATGATACTATACAAAGAAAATCCTAAAAATGCTGTCAGAAAACTACTAGAGCTCACCAATGAATTTGGTAAAGATGCCAGATACAAAATCTATACACAGAACTCTCTTGCACACCTATACACTAACAACAAAAGATCAAAAAGAGAAATTGAGGAAACAATTCCCTTTACCATAACAGCAAAAAGAATAAATTACCTAGGAATAAACCTACCTCAAGAGGCAAAAGACTTGTACTCAAGCTGGAATCAAGATTCCAATAACCTCAGATATGCAGATGACACAACCCTTATGGCAGAAAGTGAAGAGGAACTAAAAAGCCTCTTGATGAAAGTGAAAGAGGAGAGTGAAAAAGTTGGCTTAAAGCTCAGCATTCAGAAAACTAAGATCATGGCATCCAGTCCCATCACTTCATGGCAAATAGATGTGGAAATAGTGGAAACAGTGGCTGACTTTACTTTTCTAGGCTCCAAAATCACTGCAGACAGTGATTGCAGCCATGAAATTAAAAGATGCTTACTCCTTGGAAGGAAAGTTATGACCAACCTAGATAGCATATTCAAAAGCAGAGACATTACTTTGCCAACAAAGGTCTGTCTAGTCAAGGCTATGGTTTTTCCAGTGGTCATGTATGGATGTGAGAGTTGGATTATAAAGAAAGCTGAGCACCAAAGAGTTGATGCTTTTGAACTGTGGTGTTGGAGAAGACTCTTGAGAGTCCCTTAGACTGCAAGGAGATCCAATCAGTCCATCCTAAAGGAGATCAGTCCTGGGTGTTCATTGGAAGGACTGATGTTGAAGCTGAAACTCCAATACTTTGGCCACCTCATATGAAGAGCTGACTCATTGGAAAAATCCCTGATTCTGGGAAAGACTGAAGGCAGGAGGAGAAGGAGACAACAGAGGATGAGATGGTTGGATGGTTCATTGACTCGATGCACATGGGTTTGGGTGGACTCCGGGAGTTGGTGATGGACAGGGAGGCCTGGCATGCTGTGGTTCATGGGGTTGCAAAGAGTCAGACATGACTGAGTGACTGAACTGAACTGAACTGAACTGAATGACCTATATTGGAGTGTCCCTGGTGGCTGCAAATACAGGAGATGCAGGAGACATGGGTTCAATCCCTGGGCCGGGAAGATCCCCCCAAGAAGGAAATGACAACCTACTCCAGTATTCTTGCCTAGGAAATTCCATGTTCAGAGAGGCCTGCTGGTTTACGGCTATGAGATTGCAAAAAAGTTGGATACAACTTAGTGACCAAACAGCAACATCAATGACATATATGGGAATGGAATCTAAAAGAGAGTGGATATGTGTACACATGTGACTGAGTCACTTTGCTGTACAGAAGAAACATTCTATTGTAAATGAACTATAGTTCAACAGTAAATTAATTAAAATAGCAAAAATGAAATTAGCATTCAATTTTTCCCTTCCTCCTAGCTGCAGCAGAAGGTAGATGAAAATCTGCTGTTTTTAAAGCCCTGGGTAGTCAGATTCTTGCTTTCTTTTTTTAATAATTATTATTATTTTTACTTTATTTTACTGTACAATACTGTATTGGTTTTGCCATACATTGACATGAATCTGCCAGAGGTAGGAGGGGGGGATCAGGATTGGGAGCTCATATACACCCATGGTAGATTCTTGCTTTCTTAACTCAAGTTTCCCCAACCCACTCTAGAAGGTTGGCAATGGGACTTGACACGAGTAATTAGGGGACAAAGACAGAGTCTGCTGACATGGCATCTGTCTCTGACAAAGCCTCCTTGAGAAGTGGATAACTGAAGCTGAGTCTTTTACTTGTGATATGCTTGTGGGTTCTTCAGAGGTTCCCTGCCCATCCCTCTGACCATAGGCCCTGTGGTGCGGGCAGTTCTTTCTGGCCCTTTGGATGTCATACCCCTGGGTCCCTAGTGTGCTCATGGCCCATCCTGCATCAAATCTTGCTGTTTGGGTCCCTTCAACCTTCAAGACTCAGCTCTCAGCAGGCCTTAAAACCTCTTTAATTAGGTTGTTCTGCCTCTTCGTGGTCTGAAACACTCACATGTCCTTACTCTGACAAATTCTGGGGATCCAGGTCAGTTTTGGAGCAACATATTCTGTCCTGCTGTCCAGGCTCCCTTGTTGTTAAGTCACTAAGTAATGTCTGACTCTTTGTGACCCCATGGATTGTAGCCTGCTAAGCTCCTCTGTCCATGGAATTCTCCAGGCAAGAATACTGGAGTGGGTTGCCATTTCCTTCTCCAGAGGATCTTCCCAACTCAAGGATCAAACTGGCATCTCCTGCATTGCAGCCATATTCTTTACCACTGAGCCACCAGGGAAGCTCATTAGCTATTTCAAAATTTCCTGTCCCCTCTCTGGCCTTTGGGAACACAGTGCAAGGCCTCCTACTGCAACCATAGAAGTCCCCTCATTAAGCCTGAAGGAAAGAGGCTGCTTCTAGACCCTCCCTGAAAGGGAGTAGGGACTTGACAACAGCAACCTCCAGATAAATCTTTTCAAAACTCTTCTTCCTCACTCCTCTCTAGATACTCGCTCTTCTATATTCTCAAGTAGGCAGTGGTGCTTGACGACCATAGAACCAGATCTGGAAATTTCCTTTGTGAATTCCTCACATTATGAGCTGGCCTACACCCAACCTTGCTCAGGTCTCAGTTGAGACTGAGTTAGGAAAAACCCCATCTAACATGATTTGATCTAAAGCTCTAGTAGGATGAGATGTCAATTCAGAGATTCTCAATATACTCACTTGTTTGCTCCCTCATCACTCACACAGCACCTGTTCTTTGAGTCAGACACCTGGAAACACCCCAGAGACTGTCCAACTTAACTGGACAGTCAAGCAGCCTTTCAGTTCAGTTCAGTTCAGTTCAGTCGCTCAGTCATGTCCGACTCTTTGCGACCCCACAAATCGCAGAACGCCAGGCCTCCCTGTCCATCACCGTCTCCCGGAGTTCACTTAGACTCATGTTCAAGAGTCTGTGATGCCATCCAGCCATCTCATCCTCTGTCGTTCCCTTCTCCTCCTGCCCCCAATCCCTCCCAGCATCAGAGTCTTTTCCAATGAGTCAGCTCTTTGCATGAGGTGACCAAAGTACTAAAGTTTCAGCTTTAGCATCATTCCTTCCAAAGAAATCCCAGGGTTGATCTTCAGAATGGACTGGTTGGATCTCCTTGCAGTCCAAGGGACTCTCAAGAGTCTTCTCCAACACTATAGTTCAAAAGCATCAATTCTTCCGTGCTCAGCCTTCCTCACAGTCCAACTCTCACATCCATACATGACCACAGGAGAAACCATAGCCTTGACTAGACAGACCTTTGACGGCAAAGTAATGTCTCTGCTTTTGAATATAATATCTAGATTGGTCATAACTTTTCTTCCAAGGAGTAAGCGTCTTTTATTTCATGGCTGCAGTCACCATCTGCAGTGATTTTGGAGCCTCAAAAAATAAAGTCTGACACTGTTTCCACTGTTTTCCTATCTATTTCCCATGAAGTGATGGGACCAGATGCCATGATTTTCGTTTTCTGAATGTTGAGCTTTAAGCCAACCTTTTCACCCTCCTCTTTCACTTTCATCAAGATGCTTTTTAGTTCCTCTTCACTTTCTGCCATACGGGTGGTGTCATCTGCATATCTGAGGTGACTGATATTTTTCCTGGCAATCTTGATTCCAGCTTGTGTTTCTTCCAGTCCAGTGTTTCTCATGATGTACTCTGCATAGAAGTTAAATAAGCAGGGTGACAAGATACAGCCTCGACGTACTCCTTTTCCTATTTGGAACCAGTCTGTTGTTCCATGTTCAGTTCTGACTGTTGCTTCCTGACCTGCATATTCCAAAGAAATCCCAGGGTTGATCTTCAGAATGGACTGGTTGGATCTCCTTGCAGTCCAAGGGACTCTCAAGAGTCTTCTCCAACACTATAGTTCAAAAGCATCAATTCTTCCGTGCTCAGCCTTCCTCACAGTCCAACTCTCACATCCATACATGACCACAGGAGAAACCATAGCCTTGACTAGACAGACCTTTGACGGCAAAGTAATGTCTCTGCTTTTGAATATAATATCTAGATTGGTCATAACTTTTCTTCCAAGGAGTAAGCGTCTTTTATTTCATGGCTGCAGTCACCATCTGCAGTGATTTTGGAGCCTCAAAAAATAAAGTCTGACACTGTTTCCACTGTTTTCCTATCTATTTCCCATGAAGTGATGGGACCAGATGCCATGATTTTCGTTTTCTGAATGTTGAGCTTTAAGCCAACCTTTTCACCCTCCTCTTTCACTTTCATCAAGATGCTTTTTAGTTCCTCTTCACTTTCTGCCATACGGGTGGTGTCATCTGCATATCTGAGGTGACTGATATTTTTCCTGGCAATCTTGATTCCAGCTTGTGTTTCTTCCAGTCCAGTGTTTCTCATGATGTACTCTGCATAGAAGTTAAATAAGCAGGGTGACAAGATACAGCCTCGACGTACTCCTTTTCCTATTTGGAACCAGTCTGTTGTTCCATGTTCAGTTCTGACTGTTGCTTCCTGACCTGCATATAGGTTTCTCAAGAGGCAGGTCAGGTGGTCTGGTATGCCCATCTCTTTCAGAATTTTCCAGTTTATTGTGATCCACACAGTCAAAGGCTTTCACATAGTCAATAAAGCAGAAATAGATGTTTTTCTGGAACTCTTTTGCTTTTTCCATGATCCAGCGGATATTGGCAATTTGATCTCTGGTTCCTCTGCCTTTTCTAAAACCAGCTTGAACGTCAATTTGGACTGCTTCATCAGTTTTTAGGTGCAGCTACTGACTGGAATTGGGGCTTCCCTGGTGGCTCAGTGATAAAGAATATGCCTGCTAATGCAGGAGACATGGGTTCTATCCCTGAGTTGGGAAGATCTGGAGAAGGAAATGGCAACCCACTCAGTATTCTTGCCTGGGAAAACCCATGGACAGAGAAGCCTGGTGGGCTACAGTCCATGGGATTGCAAAAGAATCAGACATGACTGAGTGACTAAACACAACAATTCACTGGGACTAAATTCAGCAGCATATGGAAGTGGTCAAGATGGCGCCACAAACTTAAGGTGCAAATGTGAGCAACTCTCTCTCATTTCTACACTGGCATAGCAAGTAACCTCCAACCACTCTGCCTTTCCTTGAGGTCACATTCCTCACCTGAGATGATCTGAGAAGGTCCAGGATGTACGAGGGAGAGAGCAGTGGGATCCACTGTCCTCCCAATGCCGCCACATGGTGGCAGCTGTTGAAGGTCTGGCAGCCTTCCACAAAGGGGCTTTTGCTGTGTCCCCACAGAGCCGCTCGGGTTCTCTGAAGGAGGATGAACTCGTTTCCTCAGCAGTAACCTCAGTCAGGGGTGAGCCTCCCGTTGGAGCTCACAGTGTTGCAACTTAGCTGAGTTCTGCTGCCAGTTTTCTTGCACAGCCCCTGTCTGGGAGCCAGTTGGTCCCAGGATCCTCAGGGCAGCACAGGCTCCCAGGAATCCCAACAAATGTTTGTTTTCAACTCAAAACACAGTTACCATCTCTGTCCTGTTACCGTGTCTTCTTCCTGGACCACAAAGATACTTGCCAATCATCTAGAATTCTGGAAAAAAGTAACCTCAGTAACTCACTAGGGAATTTCAGCATGCCTATCTCTTCCCTTCACCTTCTTCCACTTCAAGTTAGCAGCTCATGGAGTTCAAATTGGTTTTCTGTCAGATTCTACAGACCAATAAGAAGTTAGCAATTTTCTCACTTAAGAAAGGGACTGCAAATGTGATTTTTAGATTTTCCTTAGACATCTCTCAAAGTAAGAGGTGCCTCAAAGTCACTTTGCCTGAAAGTAAAAGCCTGTCTCACATGCTTTAAGATCTGGAACTGTCTATGGCCCTGATCTTCAGAGCAGACCTCTGGAAGTGTGTTTGAAAACAGTGCCACAAGATTCTACAGCCATGGCCAAGATTAAGATTCAAGACCTTTGTGGCAAGAAGGAGGAGCTGCTGAAACAGCTGGGGGACCTGAAGGTGGAGCTGTCTCAGTGCATGTGGCTGCAGGTGGCATGGCTTCCAAACTCTCCAAGATTTGAGTTATTCATAAATCCATTGCCATCATTAACCAAACTCAGAAATAAAAATTCTATAGGGGCAAGAAGTACAAACCCCTGGATCTGCGGCCCAAGAAAACATGTCCCGTGTGCCGCTGACTCAACAAGCATAAAGAAAACCTGAAAGACCAAGAAACAGAGAGGAGGGAGTGGCTGTACCTACTCCAGAAGTACACATCTGAGCATCCAGGGGGCAATGAAACAACGAACTGCCAAAAGGAAAAGAACATAGTGCCACAGTCTGACCTCTCTGACTTAAGACATTGATTTTAGATTCAAAAAGCTTGTTCATGCATGGTAATTAGTTTTCAAAGCTTCAAGGAATAAAGGTTAGTCTCCATGGAGATGCAGAATGGGGAACCCAGTGTTTTTGCGGCAGAGCTGCAGGTCATGGTGTACTGGATGTTGCATCAGTGATTAAGCCACTTCTTACCTTTACTCTGTAGGAGCCAGACACTGAGGGGACCAGAGGGCTCACGGGGTGAGGATGAGACAGGGCATGCTACAATCTGGGATAACAACAGTTAACATCTTTGAACACGGGCTATATGCCAAACATCTTTGGGCTTACTTTGTCCATGTTATTTCTTATTTTCACAATCACTCCATTTGGTAGATGTTTATCACCTCATTTTTCAGATGAGGAAAGTATCTCAGAGAAGTGAGCAGTCCAGTGTCACACAGCTATTAGTGGAGTTGGGACTTAAACCCACTTTTCAGGACTCTACAACTCATTCTCTTCCCATTGTCCTATGTGGCCTCTCAAGACTAGTATCCATCTTGGAAGATGGATGACAAGGAGAAGGCAGCTGGGAATGGATCTTGCAGGGTTCCTTGTGAGATTTAAAGTTTAGAAAAATGATAGGCTTGCCAATAAGGCAACAATGAAAATTAATCTCAAGACTCTACACATGGACATCACCAGATGGTCAACACCAAAATCAGATTGATTATATTCTTTGCAGTCACAAATGGAGAAGCTCTATACAGTCACCAAAAACAAGACTGGGAGCTGACTGTGGCTCATATCATGAACTCCTTATACCAAATTCAGACTTAAATTGAAGAAAGTAGGGAAAACCACTAGACCATTCAGATATGACCTAAATCAAATCCTTTATGATTATACAGTGGAAGTGAGAAGAAGAATTTAGGGACTAAATCTGCTAGACAGAGTGCCTGATGAACTATGAATGGAGGTTCATGACATTGTACAGGGGACAGGGATCAAGACCACCCCATGGAAAAGAAATGCAAAAAAGCAAAATGGCTATCCGAGGAGGCCTTACAAATAGCTGTGAAAAGAAGAGAAGCCAAAAGCAAAAAGAGAATAAGAAAGATATAAGCATCTGAATGCAGAGTTCCAAAGAATGGCAAGGAGAGACAAGAAAGCCTTCCTCAGTGATCAATGCAAAGAAGTAGAGGAAAACAACAGAATGGGAAAGACTAGAGATCTCTTCAAGAAAATTAGAGATACTAAGGCAACATTTCATGCAAAAATGGGCTCTATAAAGGACAGAAATGGTATGGACCTAACAGAAGCAGAAGATATTAGGAAGAGATGGCAAGAATACACAGAAGAACTATACAAAAAAAATCTTCATGACCCAGATAACCACAATGGTGTGATCACTCATCTAGAGCCAGACATCCTGGAATGTGAAGTC